>JASDQU010031582.1:20640-34560 GCA_032191745.1 Picea mariana | reverse complement strand
ATCTGTGATTTGATTAAATTGTCTTGGAATATTTGTAAATGTAATGAAATCAAAATGTCGAGATAAAAGTTTAACTTGCAGGTATTTGTGAAAAAGGCAAGGATCGCGGACATGGTACACATTGTTGAGTTGGAGGACGACCAGTTGGGAGTCAAGTAAGACGCTAAGGTGACGAATACAATGATGGATGGCATCGGCGAGGAGACCAATGACGGCAGTGTACTCGGCTTTGTTGTTGGTTGTTGAGCCCAAACATATGTCGCTGGAGTGGAGCAGTTCATGTGAGGGGGAATAGAGGGCCCAAGCAGCCGAAGCGAGATTCTGTGTCCAACGGTTAGTGCCGTTGACGTAACCGATGTGGTAGGCCAATGCAGGAGGCATCTTTCAATAACACAAATGATAGTTTAGATGTGAGGTATGGAAAAAATATTAAAAACACTACAAATGAAATAAGCTAGTGTAGAATGGCTACGCTCAGGCGTAAAATTTCTTTAAGTACAATCCGTTGATGGGTTCTTTGAGAGAGAGACCCTCCGGGGAAACCAGGATGTATGTGCCTTTAGTGAGGCAATGTTGGATAATGTAAGGGCCATGCCATAGTGACTCGAATTTTCCATGGCCGAGTGTATCGTGAGCGATATCGTAAGCAAGGACGAGGTCGCCTTTGTGAAATGAGTGAAGGTTGACATCACGATCAAAGGTGTCTTTTGACTGTTTTTTGGCTGTCTCATTGTTCCGTAATGAAGATCGACGATCTTCATCCAGGGACTCTAAGTTCAGCAAATGCTGCTCCATTGGAGTAGTGTCGAGTAATAACTCAATTACGGTGCGTAAGGTGGGAATTTCGCACTCGATAGGAAGAGTGGCCTCTACCCCGTGGACTAGATGAAATGGAGTGAAACTATTGGTAGTTTTCACGACTGTACGGTAAGCCCATAGCACGGAAAATAACATATGATGCCAATTGGTCTTATGTTTGTTAATCATGTGCTGCAACATGGTCTTGAGGACCTTGTTAACTTCTTCGACTTGTCCATTGGACTGAGGGTAGTATGGTGAGGCAAACTCGTGGGAGAATCCTAACCGGAATGAGAGTTCGACGAAAATCTCATTCTCGAAATGTTTCCCATGATCAGAGACTAGTTGGAGTGGTACTCCAAAGCGGGATATGACGTGGTTAAAGAAAAAACGCGTTGCGGTGTCAGTGGTGTTGTTGAAGGTAGGCATGGCTTCAACCCACTTTGTGAAGTAGTCGACTGTGACGACGATGTATTTGTGTCCATTGCTGGATGGAGGGTTGCACGTCATGAAGTTGATGCCCCATTTACAAAAGGGGCTTGCAATAATGACTGGGTGTAGAAGAGAAGGTGGTGCTCGTGCTTTGTTGGCATAAAGTTGGAATTTATCACATCGCTTCACGACATGAATGCAATCGTGAAATAATGTAGGCTAAAAGTAATCTGCGTGGATGATTTTCTGAGCGGTGGACGTCCTCGAAAGGTGGCCCCTGCAAGCACCGCTGTGGTAGTCGTTCAAGACTCGATCGACCTCGTCAATAGTCAAGCATCGATGGAGTATGGTGTCGACCCCTCGTCGATATAAGATATCTCCGATGAGGAGATAGCAGGGGTCCTGATGGAAAATACGTTGACGATCATCTCGTGAGAGGTGGTTACTGAACTTTTGGGTTCGGAGGTAGACGAGGAGATCACCATACCAAGGATCATTCGAAGTGATGTAAAATAGATGTTCATTGGGGAAGTCGGTATTAACGGGGGAAATGGTAGTATCGAAGGGGAAGGCTGTGACGAGTTCAGCGAGGATGAGAAATTTCTTTCTCTTGGGTGTTGACAATTTGAGATCGTACTCCTGAAGGATAACGATCCATTGGGAAAATTTACCGTTAACTTGCCGATGACTAAGCAAGTATGGCAAGGGGTTGGAATCTGCTATGACTTTGGTTGTGCGAAGCAGAATGTAATGGCGCAGTTTTTGGACTACGAGGATGACTACAAGGGCTAGTTTCTCTTCGTGATTGTTTTTCAGGGGTGGCCCTCAGAGGTTTTTACTAATGTAGTAAATGACATGCTCACGATCATCATCTCCTATTTGAACGAGAAATCCTGCTACTGAGACGACTGAGGCTGATATGTAGAGGATATAGTCGCGATTATAGTCGGGTGAACTAATTAAAGGGGCGTTGGAGAGTGCCATTTTAAGATCATCGAAAGCGTTTTGGGCATGTTCATCCCAGTGGAATGGGATGTCGTGGCGTAGTAAGCGAAGGAAATCGTGTGCTCGAGTGGCATAGTTTGGAGCAAATCGCCGTAAAAAGTTATCTTTTCCTTGTAGGCTCTGGAGTTGGCGTAAATTCTGAGGGGGTGGAACTTCTATGATGGCCTGTACTTTGAGGGGATCCATGGTAATACCGCTTTGGGAAACGATGAACCCAAGGAGGTGCCTAACAATGATGTAGAACACGCACTTGAGGGGGTTCAAGCGGATGTTGTACTAACGAAACCTTTGGAAGATGATTCGTAAATCATCAAGATGCTGAGTGCGTTTGTTGGATCGAGCTGTGAGGTCATCCAAGTATGCGAGGATGATATGAGCTAGATCATGAAAAATGTATGTCATAGCCCGTTGGAAAGTTGCGCCAGCGTTTTTTAGGCCAAAAGGCATGACACGATATGCAAAAGTACCCCAAGGGGTGGTAAATGTAGTCTTGTATTGATTGGCTGGATGGATTTGGATTTGGTTATAGCCAAAGAAACTGTCCATGAAGGATAAAGCCTCATGGCCTGTGCAGTCATCGATAATTTGATCAATGAAAGGCGTTGGAAAGTTGTCTTTGGGACAGGCGTGATTGAGATCGTGAAAGTCCGTGCATACACGAATGGTGCCCTATTGTTTGTTAACGGTGACAGGGTTGGAGACCCATGAGGTATAGGTGATGGGGTAGATGAACCCAACGATGCGTAATTTGTCAATCTCGGCTTTGATGGCAGCTGCTTTGGATGGGTGTAGCGGTCGTTGTTTCTGGTGAGCTGGTGTGACATCAAGCCAGGTGTCTATACGATGTTCGACAATAGAGGGATCAAGGCCAAGAATCTCTGTGTATGACCAGGCAAAAATATCCTGGTATTATTGGAAGAGGGCTTTGTAGGCAGTGATTTCTTCAGGAGTGCATGCGGTGCCAATGGTGATTTCCTAGACGACTCCATTTTTGATGGAAATATTGATTTTGATGGTAGGGGAAATGTTGGCCATATTGCCTTCTTCAAAAGCATCAGGGGTAGGGATAGGGTTGTTGAACCAGTCGATATGCCTTGATGGGATAAAATCCTTTGTTTTGACTGCGTATATGGGGTGTTGGTTAGGAGGCGTGAAGGCTTCCTATGAAAGGAACAACGCTCTGTGGTGTAGCGCATCCCATGGGTAGTCGGGGGTGGTTAATTCATCGAGTATGTCCTCGTCACAGTGGAATTGTCGAGAATACAAGGGATATAAAAGAGTGATATCGGTGACTGTCACCGTGTGGTTGTCTTATGGTGATGAAGAAGTAGGGGGAATGACGCAATGAGATTGCGATGGTTCGCTCGACATAAACCAAATATCGAGATACTGAATGGGGGATTTGGGGGGATTTGGGGGTAAATCCTCGTATAAGTCATCCAAGAGCCATGGAGGAGTCGAGAGTGCTTCTGGCTGGGGAGAAATAATATGAAGAATCTCTAGTGATGGGGTAGCATTAATCATCGATTCTTTAGGGGGTGTAGGAGTTTGAATTAGGGTCACTTGGCATTGCCTATATTCAATGATCATAGGACATTGATATGTGAAATGATCTAAGGATTCACAGAGAGAGAAAGGGCATCTCATACGTTCGTTGACTAAGGTTGTGACATAATGGATGTCGGTGACAGGAGTTGGGGTGGGTGTTTGCTGAAAGCTCTGGCGTACAACTGTTCATGTTTGTCGGAAGTGAGGTAACGCTGGACAATGGTGTGTGTAATGGCCATATTCTGAACAGATGGCACATGCGAATTTGGTTCGCAGTCCTTTGTTACTTGTGTTTTGCGAGATAGCAACAATGCTGGAGGAAGCGATGAGCGGTGGTGGTGCTCGAGAGAGTTGGATGAGATTACGTAACTTGGGGAGAGATGGGAATTTGTTGGTGGGGTGTCCGTCTCTCTTGCATAGCGCGTAAGGAGGTTGGATGTGTGGGGGAAGTGGAGCTGTGGGCTCCTCCTTCTTTCGCCTACCCCCAACTGTAGCAAGGGGGTTAGTGAGTGGGGGTGTAGGGGGTATGGTGGGGGTGAGTATGGGAATTTGCATTGGGATTCCTTCTATTTGGGGAGGGAGGGATGGTTGAGGAACCATCTCAGGTGGATGTAAATACCAAAATAGGATTGCCAACACCATATTAGGAAGGGTAAGCGTTGCAGTGACCTAGAAAGCCTGTACACCTGGTGGAGGGTAAAAGAAGGGGATTTGGGTAATGGCTTGGGGAATTGTCTCCCAAAATGGGATATGGCCTTGGGGTGAGGTGAAATCGTGAACTAGTGGAGTCAACGAGTTTGCAGGAGATTCTTGAGGGAGGAGCTCTACGACTAGTGGGACGTCAGATATAAGAGAAGCCTCACTAGGAGGAAGGGTATCCTCCATGTTAGTTCCTTTGGACGAGATGACACATACCTGATTGGAAGGATGAATGAGCGGTGGTGCACCATGGTAAGTTCCTAACAAGGATGGGTCTTTGAAAATTTTGGGCCCCATTTCGATGAGTGGGTATGTCTCAGGATTATTATGGACGAAAGGGAGAATGTTATCAATGTTGGCAGAAGGGTTAGGCTCATAATGTGAGACTTGATTAATGGTAATGATCTTCCCATTATGGGGGAACATCATGGTTCGAAAGACGAAAGAGGCAACTTCCTTCATAGCATACATGTATCTACGATCGAACAAGATATTGTAATTGAGTGGGGCATCGATAACTTCAATGTCAATGAGAATGGTCTTGCCCCCGAGTTCTACAAGGACATTTTGGAAGATCCCTTCGGGAGAAGATGATCGTCCATCATAATCTCTTAAGGTAATGGTAGATGGTATGAGTTCGGGGGAACCAAGTTTCTGCCATACAGACTTGGACATGATGCATGTGGATGCACCTTCATCAATGATGCACCGATGAACTATAATGTTTTGAATTTTAACGAGGATTTGAAAAGCGATGAGAGCGGGGAGGTGAGGTTCTCCGCTGTCGAGATCAAATGTGATGGGTTGAGTATCCGCAGGGTCGACTGCCCCCAAGGTGGAAAGTAATGACTTTCGTTGAGTGGGACAAGTTTGAAGTACTTCTAAGACTGATATGGCAGTCGGGGATTGTGCCAAGTCATCGACCAAACTGTAATTATGAGCCGCCCTAGCCTGAGGGTTATGGACATTCCTGCACAATGGGATGCGAGGGATGTGAAGAGGTGTTGCCATGTTAGGGAGAGGGATCATCAAAGGGGTTCCCATTGGTGCTGGGGTTGTTTCTGGGGGAATGGGAAGAGACTCAGAGGGTGCACTGTATTGACGACTACGTGTTTGTAGAAGGACTTCTTCCTCATTAGTGAGGAGGATAGTATGATCTACAGGATTGCTTGGATTGAGATATTGTCCCAACTGTGGTGGGGTAAACTGCATGTCATGTTGAGTGTTCATCACTCCTTGGTGTGGAATGGGGTTCTGCAGCATGACTGGGGGTGGTTGTTGCACGTATTGTTGTGGGGCTTGCTGAGGGGCAGGCAGTGCTGGAGGATGTGGTCCATTCACTGAGTCTTTCATCTGTTTAAAATAAATGATTTGGGGGCAATGATGAGTATAATGACCGAACTCACTGCAAAGGGCACAAGGGAAGTTGGTTCGAAGGTTATTGTTATTTTTCCCTTGACGTCTATTGTTGTTTCCCCCTTGGGGGTTTTGAGACCCTTGATTCTGGTTGCCTCCAGTAGGTTGGTTCTACTCAGGGTGATTTCTGCCTTGACCTGGGTTGTTATTGTTCCGATTTTTTCCTTTCTTTTTGGCATTATTTGACTGATGGGTTGGATTTGTTGTATTCAGCTATTCAAAAGTTTGATATTGCTGAATGGGAGAGGGTTGAACAAAATTAACCCCAGCGTGAGGGGGTCCTGGTGGTGGAGCCATGGGCTATGGAGGGCTAGGAAATGGAAAGTACAGATTATGTTATGGTAATGATCCGTAAGGTACATAGGAAGGCATGGCACTTTCGCTAGTACTTAGAGTATAAGTTGAGGTAGAGGGAGTACCAGAACTTGTTTGGATAGGTGGGCATATTGTGGGTTTCGGTGGTGGCCCACTGATGGGTGGAGGAAGGGAAACATGGTATGGTTGTTGATAAGGGGGTGGAGGATAATAAGGGATTCCTCCATATGCCGACGGATATTGAGGTGTGCCATACATTAGTGGTTTTTGGGGTTGTGGATTGTGGTGTGTGGTGTTATCAGTCAATCCGTCTGCTGAGTGAGACATCCCAGGCTTGTCTTGGCCAAATGGCATAGGTTTTGGGAGATCAGGAAGTACTATGTACAAGTATCCTAATTGTGAATAGATGAGGTCATATTGTTGAGCCTTGTTGATGGATTCTTCTTTGAATTGAGGGAAGGTGGAAGCCACATCTTTACTGAGGAGAGAGACAAGTGATCTGAGAAACCAATCAAGACATTGTTGTTTGGTGGTTTCTGCTGTGCACAAACTACGTCGTCGACACCACTCGTGAATGTGATCAACGACATGTGTGGATGGGGTTTGCTTAAAATCAGAGAGTAGTTCCAAACCATTGTCATGGTGGATTGGTAATTGGAAGAAGGTCAAAAATGCTTTGGCCAAGGACTCGAAAGTCGCATGGGACCTTGATTTTTTGTCTACATACCACTTGGCTGATGGGCCAGTGAGTGTGCATTGAAATAATTGTAGTCGGATGGAATCGCCCGTAATGCTGTTGGAATAGCACCATAAATGGAAAGTCATGACATGGTTGGTAGGGTCATCTCCTACCTTTCCTTCAAACTTGGGGATATCTGAAGGTAGTTTGGTAGGCATTGCAGGCCATGTGGGGTCATGCAATATAGGATCATTTGTGAGTTTTCTTAGATCCGGTATGTTGAGAGAGGCCAAATATGGCATCTAGAGTGGTGGTGGAGGATTAGTTCCAGCCATAGTGTGAGTGTTTTGTGAACCTGACCCTCGAGGGGGACTAGGTGGGTTTGTCCTTCTCCCTTGAGAGGAAGTTGGCCCCTCACTTCCGTGTAAAGGAGAGTGAGTGGACGGTGGACCTTGGGAATTGGAACCAAGTAAGGTGGAACCAAGAAAAGCTAATCCCAAAAAAGTGGCACTCATAGAAGTGTGAGAAGGTGGGGCTGGTGAGTTGGCAAGACTAGGAACTCCCCCTAGAATAGGAGGGAGATTTAGAAAGCGTTTGGAACGACGGGGGTTCTGTGGGTCCCCTATGATGTCCGACTAGCTGAGTGAATGTGTGCGAATGGTGGTGAGAGCAATAAATAAACATGAGCCTTTGCTGCAATTTTTGAACTTTACATAATATATATCCAAATCAAATGTAATAAGAAGTGCATCATACATAAAATGTTTTGATAAAGAAGCATATATGTGGATAGGTGGATTTTTTCCATGTGGGGGAACAAAGAAAACAAATGCTTGTGTCTTAAAAGATGTAACGTCCTTCCTCTCAAATAACACTGGACCTTCCAATAGTACTCAACAGTGGGGTCTGAAGCCACCGGAAGAGGGACTAGTGAAGGATGAAGTAATCAGTTATAATGAGGGGTAGAGGGTGCATATCCCAAAAGCACTGGTGATATTTCCCAATAGTCACACAAAATCCGATCAAGGTGCAACTGTAGCCCACAATTGCCACCTGGGTAGATGTCCTAAGATTTGGTCACTAGGTACCTCGGTCAAAGTGTGACATTTAGATTTTTGGCCTAAGAAATGGGTCACGGGCTAGATCCCGTCCAAGAGGTGGGTGCCTCAAGGGGGGATGCACAGAACAATCGGACCTCGGCCTTCAACCCTTCACGGGTATCTCCTTGCCTTATGGTGTTAGGAACACTTGACTTGGAGGATTTAAAGTTCCCTATTTGACAACTTCTATCATTTTGAAAACTTGAGAACCAAATAATGGGGAGTTATTTGGATGCCTATCCCCGAAATCCTACCTAGACTAAAACATTTCTTTTGGCACCTCTTGTGGAGGAAAACTTAGTGAGTTTTTAGAAAATTTTTAGATGTGGTTGTTTGAGAGATTGGGGGTGTGAACCAACCTCGTTGAAATTAAGTGGGAGTTGATAGTTTCGTCAAGAAAAGGGTGGGGTGTTTTAGAATCCATTTGGAGGAAACTTACTTCAACCTCCACGTTTCGAGATGAAGACTATGTGAGTGAGAAGTGACTTTGTGTGTGAACAAGTGAAAGTGTGCCAATTTTTAATAATTTAGGTGTCACCTTGCTGCATGTGGACTTCGCTTGGTCCTTACAAGTGTTGTTTACCTAAGTTACTATGTGTCATTGGTATAACCTTGCGGAATTTTAAAGTCCCTAGGAAACTAACATGTGGACATGTGGGTCCTTACTATTCCTTTAACTCCCTATTGTGATTTAATCTAAGAAAGATTTGAAACTATCCTAGATTGTAGCATGTGGGCATGTATGGGCCCGTTACAAAACCTTTAAACTTCCCTAGTGATTTAATCTAAGAAAGTAAATTTCAACACTATCCTATCTTTGTAGCATGTGGGCATGTATGGGCCCGTTACAAGTTTAAGGTATGTTTGAAGAATAAACTAAGAGGAGTCCCGAGGGGGTGTTGTCCTCTGCTAAAGATTTTGTCTTTTTAAGGGAGATGAAATTGTCCTACAGCCTTTTTCTAATTCTCAAGATCGCTTTGAAGAACGAGAGAAGAGAATACTCAACGATTGATATCCAATTTTTAGTCCCAATGCAAGTTTTATATGTGATTTACAAATGATTCCAACTTGTAGTCAAAGCAAGCCATTCATTTGGCGAAAATAAAAAGCAAAAAAAGGAAAAATAATGATTTTTAAACCCTAAGTGCCTATGTGTTTTGACTAATCCCTTTATATGGAGAGGGAACTAAGTGTGGTGCAGATTACAACATGCATGGAATCATCTTTAAGAAGGCTAGGGGCCTTCCACAAATCACAAAAAAGATTACAATGTGTATTTTTCTGCACAGGTGCGCGGGTCTCAGAGTAGACAGAGGCACATTGAGCGCCAATGCATGAAATGAAAAAGACTTTTGAGTGTAGGTGTGTAGAAGGCGCTGAGTAATACAGTGATTTTGGCACACGTACACACGATGCATGACTGTGGGCCAATAAAACCGCGCACAACTGTCACACGACCGTGAAGAAAATTTTGGATGAAATTCTCTCAACTCAGCTTTGAATTTGGCTTCTTGTAGGTCGGCTTGGGCCGGTTATAGTACCCGCAGGTTAATAAACAAAAAGAAGAGCTAAAATAACCCAAATGTGGTAGGAAATTGATACCTTTACCCAGTGGATTCGCCAATCTATTGCGCCTCTTTTGTCACCTAAATGAGCAAAACAAAGGTGCTTACAAGCTTAGTTGGGTTAGCTAAGCAAGACAACAGTAAAGGAAATGGTTAGAAGAATAAACATAAAAGACTAAGCTAAGAATTAAAATAGGAAAGGAAAAACAACTAAACTATTGTGCATAAGGACATAAGAACAAGAAACAAACAAGACTCATGTCACCAATGGAAAGGATTGTATTAGTGAAAAGAAAACATTGAGAAGAAAGGGGACTTTGGGTCCCTTCTTCCTCCAAGAGAGGGATATTGGGCCCCCAAGATTGAGCTCTTCTTACAACTTGAAAACTTGAGAGAAATGGTGAAAGAATCCCAAGCTAACCCACTCAAGAGGTGATGTGGATTGCCCAAATGGAATGGTGCTAGTATGCTCTTGATGAGAAAAGAGGATTCCCCAAGAGAATAGCAGCATCATAACCTTACAAATGAATTCCTTGAAAAAATGTAGTGCACCCATGGCTTTGTTTTATAGCACCACTTTGAGGTATTGTGTAACCAGCTTTTAGTGTGAAAAGGGGTTGTTTAGGGCGCCTTTAGGTCTTTGACCAGCCACCCATCCGGATCCAGTCGAGATTTGGATGTCAAATTGACTTGGAAGCTGAACCAGAAGTGGGTAGGAGGCTGACCAACATCATAAATGTGTCGTTCTTAGGTGTGCGTGGCTTTTAGCGTCCACAATTGCGCATCGTGCGCATGTGCACTTTTTTTGCGCTTCTTGATGGCGCATGTGCACGCGCACCCTGTATAGTCATATCGCATGTTGATTTTATAACAGGTTGTATAGTTTAGGACCTTTTGGAAATGTTTTTTTTGGTAATTTTGGTCCATGGGTGGAGTCATAGCTATTTGAAGATGCTGGATTCCTGTAACCATTTGCGGATGAAATTTCAGTGATAACACCAGTAAAACCAGTCTCAAAATCAATCCAATATATTTGTATACAATGGAGTACAATCTGATCTCCCATGATCACTGAAGTCACATAGGTACTGGTCCAATGAAAGATAGCAACAACTCAGGAAAGCTGCGACTATGAACTGATGTCTTCAAGTATTTTACATGATCCACTAAAGGTTCAAGTATACATCGTGTGAATAAAGGAGTTGAGGTTGAACACAATGAGTCCTCATTTGATTACCGATCATTAAGGTATACCGTTAACAAATGTGAGACAACCTACCGATAATGAAATTAGGTATCAAGGCACCGAGTACATCCTTACAAGTGTGAATAAAGGTGTCGAGGTTGAACAATTGAATAATACATTGATTAGGATACATTGATGTATTCCCAAATGTCGATGGCGGGATAACCTGCTACTAATGATTGCGAGCCTCTAGGTACTCATAGGACTCTAGGTATCGTTTCCATAATATATGTGCTGAAGTCGATGGAAGGAGACCCATTGAAAGGAGATCATTGAGGCATCTCTCATCATTCAACACGAGGAACAAAGCAAGAGCTTGATGATTTGAAGGAAATCAAGCGAAGAACATATTCACGAACCAACAACCCCGTGTGTCTTTTTCATGTGCCAGATGCAAGTGGTACACAAAAAAGACCCTCTGAATATAATCCAATAAGGAGAACTATTGGAAAAGGTGAGGCAACCACCAATAAGGATAATGGAATCCAAGACATTGCACAAATCCCAATGTGTGAATAGATTTCTTATTGTCGAACATAAGGGAAACCCTCGAGTCAATGACCAATGATGAAATGTTGACTGCTGGGTTCAAGGTTACCTACCAATGATTAAAGTAGGACCAAGGTGCACGATAGGACTACAACTTCATGTAATTCTGAGACAAACTGAGGGTATGGCCGACATGCAAAGTCAAGAGTTCTGAGGAATGGATGACACAGGTTGATAGACATCCTTTGAACAAGAGCATGAGACATATGGAAGACTCTGTTAGAATAGACTCAATGATGAAACTTTGTGATGTAGGAGGCACCAATCAAACTCTCCATAGGGACTGGAAGAGTAACCAGTCCGGGGAGTAAAATCTAAGTAATGAGCTCATCTTCCCAAGGTCATGCTAAACCCAAAATTTTGATGACACGTGGACTCAAAAGTTCTGTGATTTATTCAAAGGAGACACGACTGCTACCAATATAAGATAATACTCTTTTTCCGCCCATATTTTTTTGTTTTTTCATAGTCAAATGAATGCTATGATACAGAGGAGGAAACAAGTGTCACAAGTAAGCAACTAGTTCCAACAATGGAACATAATTATGCTCAATGCAAGGAGGTGCATGCGGGAGATGGGCACTCAGGGGAATGTTTCCTCTTGGGTATAGCGTGTTAAGCTGCAAAGGATATAAACAAGACTATGCTTGGATGATGATGGAAACTACTGAGGTTATAGGATTATAATGTGAAATCGAGAACCGACAATAGGCTCAATACTACAAGCAAGAGAATGAGATGCAATTACAACTTAGCACCAAAAAATGTCCTTTTTCGTAATCTTAGTCTACTTGGTTTGAAAAAGGGGTAAACTTACACCAAATAGACATCCTTTCAAATCTAATTTATGAGTGTGAAAGGGAAAAGTTCACTCGACAATATTTTCACTTTTTGAGAGAGTCAGAAAAGAGCTTAAGCCATACTTGTTGGGAGTTTTCTAAGCGACATGTCATGGGGCACTAGCAAATTTGGGTCATTTTGCAACGACTATTTTGATGCTCTTGCGACGTTATGTCGTGGATATTGTGATGAATCTTGAGTCCCTGAAACGTCGTATCATGGGACATGGAAATTTCGACGAACTTGAATTAACGTCCCAAGAGAGACGACCCTAGGGAACTTCTCACAATTGCAACAAAAAAAGAAATATCATCGCCAATAGGACAATATAAGCAATCTAACTAAAACCAACATTTTGTTGCAATTGCGACGACAATTTTCGCTATTTATATAGCAAATGCATCGCAACAATTTTTGTTGTCGTTTCACTTGCGACGACAACATTTCTTTGTTTTTATATCACATCCATTGCAGGTATGACAACATCTTGTTGCTTATATAGCAAATGCATCACAACAATTTTGCTGACGTCGCACTTGCGATGACAACATTTCTTTGTTTTTATAGCACATCTGTTGCAGGTATGACAACATTTCATTGTTTATATAGCAAATGCGTCACAACAATTTTGTTGTCGTCACACTTGCGACGACACCATTACTTTGTTTTTATGTCACATCCGTCGTAGGTATGACAACATTTCGTTGTTTATATAACAAATACATCGCAACAATTTTTGTTTTCGTCGCACTTGCAACAACAACATTTCTTTGTTTTTATAGCACATCCATCGCAGGTATATTATTGTCGTCGAAATTGCGACAAAAATTATTAATTAAAAAAAAAATTAAAAACTTATTTTAGGCTGCAATTTTAATATTAATATTACCATATTAATAACTTTCAATAGAAAACATTGACATTATTTATTATTTATAGTAATAACTTCTTTTGATTGAAAATTTCTAAAGGTTCATGTGCTCAATCTAAAGGTTCATGTGCTCAATCGTTGATTGTAGTGAGAGATTCAAATACAATCATTAACCATATGGAATTCATTGTGCGCTAAAATAGTCTCATTCAAGGTTACAAGGTTACATATAAAATAAATAATGAAATATAGAAGATGAAATACTCAAAGAAAAAGTGTCTAAATTGAAATATGTGCTCGGGTGGTACAAAAACTATTTGATAATACTTATTTCAATAGGTCAATGACAATGTATGGCTTTGATGTAAGAGTTTCACATGGTGTGTTTTACAAATACAAAACACAATCCTAAGACTCTAACAAAACTCAATTGACCTTCACTCAAATAGTTAAATAGTACTTAGGCCTTCAAAGTGATTCAATGTATGGTGATGCAACCCACCATAGAAAACACATGAAGGCATGAGAGGCACTATGATTCCACTATAGGGGAAGATGAAAGGGGACCTATGGGAAAATAAATCCTCTATCTCCAAGGTCATTCTATGAACTCATATTTTTCTACAATGTGCCTTAAATGAATCCATATACCTTCTTTGACTTATCAACCAATCCTTGAATCTATGTAAGAGGTTGGTGGGAAAAGTCTTTTCACATAATAATGGGAGCATGGGTTGAGTACAATCTTCTTGCCATGGGAAGTGTAGGAGTCCCACATTCCGCTAGTTATAGGTAATGTCATCCATCATTTCCACCAATGATATCATTGTCATTGATTCTAACATTGTGGGAAACAC
>JASDQU010031582.1:6761-20540 GCA_032191745.1 Picea mariana | reverse complement strand
ACATAAAGTGAATATATTCCTTATGTTGCATGTTGTAGTGGAAGAGATTTCCTTATCTATCGCAGGATGAATCAGATTCTTGTAATGCTTTGTGTTGAGAAGGTTAGGTAAGAATGTGAGTAGAAAGGTTGGGATGAGAAATATAGAATCTTATTGCTTGGTTTTTTCACTATGGTGGGTTCATAGCCTAGGTTGGTGGTGGTATCTACACTAGATGGTTGTGGTTCAATGGAAATTTTCTCTTACATGACCAATTTCTTGGACCAATTTTTGTTAAAAAAAAGTCTCATTTTTTTGTTTATGAATATGCAAAATTACTATTACTCCCAGTCATAAAAAAATTATGTGTTATGCATGCTACGTGTCATTTTTTTTTTCCGATTTTGAATTTAAGTATACAAGGAAATGAAGGAAAATTTCATAACGCAAGAGAAGAAAATGATTTACACCTTTTCGGAAATGTGTTTTGGATCATGGAGGTGACCACCCTTCAAACTTGCAATTTCAAAAACATTAAAAGGTTAAATGACTGAATAATAGCTAAACATCTATGACCACCCATATTGCTCAATTATGTCATCGCTCTATGATTTTAATGTTCAACTTGTTACATCCTCATTCTCAATCAAGGTATTTAGCATGTTTATGCATGGAAACAATTCCTCTTTGTATCCTACCTTGTGGAATCATAAGACCTTAACATTGAAATCCTTGGGTTCCTGTCCTTGGCTTATTTTTATGCTCGCAATGATTTGTGGAAGGTTCAACATCATTGCACATATCATAGAGGAATGGATAAGTAGGCTTTGAGGCAATGTTGAGTAGCAACACCATGTCCATGACACAATGAAAAGAATGGTAATGCTCTTTGTCATGTGAGACATAATGAAACATATCACAAGACTTTCAAAGTTGCATATATCACGTCACAAGATTTTGGAAGTTGCATCATTAAGAGAAGCTGAAATTATCATTAAGTGTATAACAAAATTACATTCATAGATATATACAAGCTATAGAAATAGCTTTGTGTATATTATTAGTTATATAATGTACATCTAACCGTCTTATAAAATTATTACATGACATCATGAATTTCTTTTAGTCTTCTCTTGTGCTTTCCAGTTCTTAAGCAAATCATCCATGTCCATGTCTTCGCTGACTGGGTGCTCTTCAACAGTTGATGTTGTTTCATTCCTTTCACACTGAGTACATCTGGTCTTGTACCCATGACATGGATGCTGCTACAAGGGGCCATCACCTAAAAAAATAAAAAATATTAAATTTATATGGCCATTTTTTAAATATCATTGAAGTAGTTCATTAATATTAAAAAAAAACTCTGCAATGTAATTATTTACCTAGTCCTCTAGTCGGCACCATTGGAATGGCTGCCGGCCTATTCACCTGATCTTCAGGTTGAGGAGGATCATCTATGACATTCTCTGCCATTGAAACATCAAAATTTATAAGTACAAAATTATTAAGTATATGATTAATATATAGACATTTTATCGTTGTGGGCCTCAGTCATAGGAACATCTTGGGGATGCACCTCACTGGGATGGGGCTGCTGGGGAGCACCATGATCTTCTAGATGTGTTTCACTATCAACGCTCTGTTGTCCAGTACTAATGGTTTCATTGATAGTGCTGCTCCCCTGATTAAAACAAAGTAAGACATTAAATTATGAACGATATCAAACATTTACGTATTTTATAAGTAACGAAAGGTTAATGTGGACTGATTTTTATTTACCTTATCTCACAAATTGGATCTTGGGGTCTGCCCCATGCTTTTCCTATGATCAACCAAAACTTTATAATTGTACTTGTAACCAAGTCAGAGGTCTTCCTCGGTGGTTTCAGTTCTGAAGTCGTCACCCTTCATTGCATAAGGGTATGGTTTTTTAATGTTTTTGGTTGTAATTACCTTAAAGTTGTAAGGTGATACATATAATATTCTTAAGATGTTTGGGTACTTACGATTCATGACTGTAACCTCGAGTATCCACCCTGGCCTAGCTTGTGTTGGCCATGTTTGGAAATCCTTTCTTTGGTTGCCTTCGAAGTGTCAGACAACCTATCATCAAAATTTTCAAGTATGTTATATATAACCACACTTT
The DNA here is from genome assembly GCA_032191745.1 of Picea mariana. Classification (NCBI taxonomy): domain Eukaryota; kingdom Viridiplantae; phylum Streptophyta; class Pinopsida; order Pinales; family Pinaceae; genus Picea; species Picea mariana. The sequence goes on along the minus strand of JASDQU010031582.1, from coordinate 18,415 downwards.
TATTTAGATCTAAAGAAAAATAAAGTTAGTATTGAATTCAAAAAATTGTAATTTACCTTAGTGTACCAGTTATTTGTTCCCCTGATTTTTTCAAAATCTTCTCTTTTTCATCATCAATGATCACCTTCCACTCCCTCTTTGGAATTGAGGGATGATGCTCATACCTAGGATTTCTTGCCAATCTTCGTCTATAAACATCCCGCGTATATTTTAAATATTCACCCGCTGCAGATGTGACCGATTTTGTATTGAACGTGTCTACACCAAAGAGGCCTTCAAGATAATCCATAAGTTCCTTTTTGAGGTTGGAATTATGGAAATTCCACCTCATGTGTAAGGTTGCCCCAAAAATAGACAAGGCCTTGCTCTCTACGTGCCTATAAAAAAGGTCATTTCCTACACACAAAAAGATATGATCATTAATTTAAAATTAATAATCTAGATGAATTTTGTATGAGGACAACATTAAATGATTAAAATATGAATTAAAACTACCTGGGAGTCTTGATTGTTTTAATGGAATTCCATTATCGTCCACCAAAAATGTGCACGGAAGGGTCCCCATTCTTGTCACATGTCTAGCTCTAGGAAATGCAACCATCTCAACCACATCACTATGATCCTCATCTCTGCCACCATCTCTAGACTCTGATCGAGGTGTGGATTCCTGTCAGTGCATGTCATGGCTCCTATCTAAATGAGGTGTGGAAGATGGAGAAGTAAATACTGCTCTAGCAACTGTATGACCGCCCGCATCAGGACTCTGTAGCGTCTCTGTAGCGCCACTACTACCAACACTGGGCTGAACAGGCTCCGAATATTCCTTTATAAAAAATAAAATGTTTGTTCGTGAGATAATGTAAAAGTTAAAGAACAAAGTATCATAATTAAACCTATGAGTGAATTAAAAAAAAATAAAAATAAAATTATGCTTATTACCTTACATGTGTTAAGTTGTGACATAAGGAGCTTGATCTTTTCTTTGACGTCAGGAGTTTGTTCTGGATGATCTAACAAGCTAACAAGTTCCTTGTTAGCTTTAATGATATATTTTTTTTAATAAGAGGATTGGATCAACGCAAGAATAAAACCCCTCCTCATCGATGAAATCATGATCCACATGGCCTGCTGACTACATATAATTTCAGCAAAAACAATGTTGTTATTTCAATAAAATTATATAAGAAAATAATAAAAACAACGTAAAATGAAAGTGGAAATTGATAATCATTTGCATGTTCTATGGCTGGCCCTTTTCCACGATCATCCTACCACATTATAATATAATTAGAACCCCCAAATATTTAAAAAATTGTTAATGATAACAAAAAAACAATGTTAAAGATAATATTTACAACAATGTTAAAGATAATAAAAAAATATAATGCAGTAAGTAGAGGTTTCTTAAAGAGGTGTTGCATAGGAATCTGCACACTATTAGTCAATGTTTCTATTCGATTCAAATGGTAATCCACTAATAACTCTTCCGTGGGAGCTATCTTTTTTTATTGTGCACAGGACTACCCGATTCTCTTCACGTCCCTCATATATGCAATTCGGTTGTTTGTTTGTTGTCCCGGGTCATGTGCTATTTATAAACCATGTGATATTGTTGGAAGCTTTAGTCCCTCCATCAATATAAATAGTTGCTCCCTTATTTTTATCCTTGTTTATTATTTGTATATAATTTGCGACGAGTGCATATCTCTGCATACTTCGCATGTACTAGACCAACTGCATCCAATCGTTATAATTGTAACACGGTCCAACATAGTCCATCAATTTAGTTACTTTATTGTATTTTACAATTATTCCATCCATGGAAAATATCCCCATGCCATGTAGGGAGGATGGTGCAATGCGATATGTCCTATTGTTGACAACAGAGTCAACATCTATAGGAGGTAGTTCCTTAGGTACCCATTGCTTCACCAGATGCTTATACCTGAGTGGAACATCTATGCCTCCTATGCTCTCATCATCATAAGAACATGATCCTCCTTCGGCAAGAAAAAATTTCATGTGTCTACAAAATTTTATTCTGACTTTTTCACCTCTGGTCCTTATTTGCTTATCATATCTACTAGATGCTGTCACATTTCTGACCTCTATTTGTCCTAAGCTTTCCTCACTCGACGAAGAAATATTTGATAGGTACCTGTTTGGTTGTACCTTCAGTTGCATGTGCACGTGTTGTTAGTTAGTAGTCCATCATCATATTCACAGTTCTAAATAATTTTTTTATATCTTTAGTTTTGGATGCACAATTAGACTAGGGTGCAATTATCAATATTAGTGGTCAACCACCTAATTTAATGTGATATCCCTCTTGTTTTTGGACATATTAAGGACATATTAAAAATGTGAAAACACTAAGGACATGATAAATTTATCATATGGATCTAAGAAAAAAATAGTATTAAGGTTATTATTTGTTGGATTTGTGCAAAATTAACCTAAAAACAAAATTCTCACTTGAACTTGAGCAATGCCATAACTTCTAGAAATGGTATAGAAAAATATAAATACTAGACTAAGATAACCCAACTAGGCACCCTCTACTCAAGGAAGAGGAACCACATGACACAAAACACCTCTAATTTTTACAAACCCCCATGAGTTGCATTGTCAACTCCCACAAGGCCATCCGAAACCCCAATACTATAGGGAAACAATGATAGTTTTGTAGGAATCAAAGAAACCTAGGGTTGAACATGGGACATAAGAACATGAAACCCATATCACATACAAAAAGAAAACACATAAGAATAGATCCAAACCAAAAAACATGTTAACAAGGAAAACACATACTTTTCTATGTGCTAAAGACCAACTTGAAAAGTAAACACATATGGAAAAATCCAATTTGAAGAACACTGCCAAAAGGAAAACACATCCCTTTCTATGTGCCAAATACCAACAACTCCAACCAATCTACCATTGTATGCAAGAGGTAGCAATGAAACTACCCACAATCCTATGGAAAAACAACCCTCCTCCATGAAATGTTTTACCACACATCGACAACCACTGGAAAACACCATAATCGAGACCAAACCCAAGAGAGGAATGAAAAACATGGAACAACAACCAAATTCCACAGTGCACCATGATCACCAAGACAACCACAACAAAAAACCATAATCGAGACCATAACCATGAAACCCATGGGAAACATAGAGCACCCACAAAATTTTAGGCTATGCCACAATGAGCACAATTCATGGCCCACTAAATTATACAGTACACCATGATCTCTAAGAAAACCACGACCAATCACCATATTAGAAACCAAATATAGGAAACTCCATAGTGCACCACAACAACCAAGATAACCACAACCATATATCATAGTTGATAATACATCTAAAAAACCCATGACAAGAACACACCACCCACTAAATTCTAGGCTACACCATGACAAGCACAGACCACCAAATCCCAACAACAACAAAAACACATGCTAAACCATATTGCATGATAAACCTATGGAATTAAATAAGGACTTAAGGGTGGCAAGGGAAGTGGTGGTAAGATAGAGTATCTACCTAATCCATGTTGTATGATAAGTGACACATGTTCCACATGCATTTGGCTGCATGGGCATCATTCATGAAGATGTTATGATGAATTTTTTTTGCATTTAGTATAAAAAATAAGGTGAAACACATTTCGTTAAACCCTAACTCCCCATCATCTTAACAAATGACCCCACCATTACATACTTAGCACCTTAGGACCTCCATCTCAGATACTGACAATACAAATGGAGGTCATGACTAGGGATTTTATGGAAGACCTAAACATTATTCATAAGGATATTATGATGAAATTGTTCATTTGTATGTTGAGAGGAATTGCAACACATTAATGGTTTTGTAAAGATTGTCCAAGGGTTGTGTCTTCAATTTCAAGTTTCATCAAAGCCTTTTGCAGGATTTTGTGATTGTGAGTAGGCTCTTGAAGAATTCTACAAGGAGGATTTTTTGCTTCAACATTGAATAGAAAGAAGGAAGAAACTTGATGACACTTTGCAATCCAATCAAATAATCCCATGTATATGCATTTCGATAAGTTGGTTGAAAGGTATAAGGGAATAAATTATTGGTCAATGTTGTAGAAAAGAAATACCTTTAGAGTGATGATCAACCCATTGTCTTATCTAAAGAGTTGTCAGAGAATCATGTAGTAGGGGAACAACCCCTAGTTTCCTCCATCCCTGCAACAAGTCCCACTTCTACAAAAGGATATGGGTCCCTTTCATATGAAGATGCCATTGCTGCACTAGAAGAACAATTGAATGACAAGTATGAGGAAGAGGGTGGCCATGTTTCTGGTGATATAATCAAATAAAAGTTTGAGCACATACTTGATATTGAATAAATATGGTTTGATGCCCCTTTGAATTTGATGGTCCTAACATGATCCAAACGAATCCTCATAAGGACAACCCATTATTTCTAGATTCCTAACTCCCTGGGGTTGATATCATGGAGCTGGAACACTTTATCGATGTTGAAGAAGCTTTTCTTGATTATGCTAGATGATGATCAATGCAATGCAATGGTAATCAAGCCTACATTGCAATGGTCATCAAACCTATGTGTGTTTCCTACCATGGAGTAAAGTTTACCAACAGGCTGGTTAGGTACATGATGGTGTAAATGATCGTGTTTCTCCTTGTATATGCAATCCGATCCTTTAGGAGCACATTAACAAGGTAAGTATGACCTATCACAGAATGTCTATCCTCAGGCTGGATCAACTCCATCACAAGAAGGATGCATGAGGCTGGATCAAACCATTTATCATCGCACATGAGAATGAAGAAGCGAGGGATCTCAAATTTCAACTTCTAATTCCCTATTCAAATGATGGTCCTCTACATGCAAAATTGGGCTATGAGAAGTCTCGAATGGTAAATATGCATCTCCAACATGGTAGTGAACAATATTGTAGGCATGGAATAATGGAACAATGTTGGATAGCTACAATGTGGATGCACAAGTAGAAATGGTAGGTGATGACATGGTAGTCAGGGTTAAACATGGAGAAGGCAACATTGCACTCTTGTGTCTCAATATTCAAAGATTCAAGGTTTTTAACAAGGAGGCACGCCATCAAGTTTATACCTTTAAATGCCTTGGTAAGAACTTACCTTGGACACTTGAACCTCATATGGCATCAATTCAATTCATTTAAAAGGATTCCTTATCTTTTGTTCATGATGTATTCTAGCAGGTATACCCTATATTCCCATCATTGTTTCAAAGTTTGGAAAACAAGACTTGGAGGGTCAACAAATAAAGAAGATGCATCAGTCATACAAGGATATAAATACTCAGGATATGTCTAGGAACAATATACTAAATAGTTGCAAATCCTGTCGTGGACAATAATTCATGCATGGAGACATATTAGAGCTATTGTGGAAGGATTGTTTTCCTGAAAAGTTTGATTATGCCACCCTGAACTTAGAAAATGTTCACCATTTTCTAATGCTTTAACACAACACCAAGATATGGCTGCCAGGAACTTTGGTGTCAAATTAATATTAGATGAAGTAATGTCTGGCATTCTTAGGAGACATCAGATTGATGAAATTTTGGAAAATGTAGGGTTAGCCTTTGAGGATGAATGGTCTGAATGTGTCCTTTATGCTACAGGAAAAATCACAAGGATTCTGGAAAGATTTAAAGTTGAAGATGTGACATTTTCTTTCAACCTGTGTGACCAAGGAAAGATTACAAATTACATCATTCATGTGATAAAGTTTCAACCTTTTACTCTGGGATGAAAGACAAATTTGAAGCTACATGTATATGAACAACAATATTATGATGGTAACAAGACATAAATTCTCGGAAGGCAATAGGAAATTATGTGGTATGATAGAGTTTACAAAAACCCTCTTTAAGAGTGGATAGACATATGTTGTAGCATATAATTTCCATTGTTGCATCCACCTGATGGAATCTTTCATTCATAGATACCCAGTTTACTATTCATGCCAACAATGATAGAGATTCCAACATACAAGCATTCAGACTTTGATGTTTCCCTGTTTTTCACAATAACTAAGCACATGGGAAAGGGACATTGTACTTTTGAGGAGCTAAGATGGTTTCATTGGCTCACTTCTTGCATTTGGCTGCATGGTTTCATTTGGCTGCATGGGCATCATTCATGAAGATGTTATGATGAATTTTGTTTTGCATTTAGTATAAAAAATAAGTTGAAACACATTCCCTTAAACCCTACCTCCCCATCATCTTAACAACTGACCCCACCATTGAATACTTAGCACCTTAGGACCTCCATCTCATATATTGACAATACAAATGGAGGTCATGACTAGGGAAGAGGGAACCGAGGTGGCTAAGGTGGAGGATGTGATTCCTCGACCCAAGGAGAAGAAACGGTAGAAAGGTAAAGGTGGCCTATACATCTCAAAAGGGAGTGAGCAATTGAGAGTAAAGTACATTGTTAAGTAACAAATACGAGAGTTGTTATTGATTCGTAACCCATCGATGGCTACAAAATTCTAAAGTCTAAGGCATGGGTGTGAGTTATTGACAATGGGATAAGTGATGTTGTTGTTGTTGTCCATTTCCTTGACTCACTCCATCCAAAAAATGATATATTTTTTAATTACCTTGACTCACTCCATCCAAAAAGGACAAATGGGACAAGCCATTATTCAAAGGCCACAATTACATATTGGTCAGATTAATGGTGAATGGACATTATGGCTAAGTGGAAATTGCATGGGATTCATTATGAAATTTGTAATTTTCACATCTCCCAAGGTATCTTCACAACTTCTGAGTTCGTTCAAAACTCTCGATGCAATCTTACAACTCTCAAGGCATTGGTCAGAATGACATAGGAAGTTTGGGGAGATTCTTCATTGGTCATTTGAGGAGTTCTTGGAGGGGTCTATTGAAGGGGAATTTTCTTTTATTCACCCAATTTGGTTGTAATATCTCTAGTTTATAGGTATCATGGAGAGCCATAGCCAACCTGGACACTAGTAAAATAATATAAATCTATCAATTTCTTCGTAAACAGGAGGATCTAATTGCTAAGAACCAGGCCTCTATCTTCTCATCTATTAGTAGAATCCATGTTCAGGAAGAAAATCATAATGCAGGGTCTGTTTTTATCATGGAGTCTCTATTACAACATAAGAGGAAAAACAATGCATTAAAGGAAGAGTGCATATGTTTCATTGAGTTCTATAAATATGAGTTTCATTGAGTTCTATAAATATTTCAAGTTTGTAAGGGTTTTGGAAATTAAACCTCGTAGCATTACAATATTCTGATTCCCTAAGTGACTCACGACTCTTTTGCATAGAATATAGACAAAGGGATATAGATGTCTATGTATACCATCAAATATCCATGATGTAGGGAACCTCCACATCAACAACTTTGGTACCAATTAAAATATGCCACGTATACAAGGGAGACAAATAAGGGAGTTGGTTTGGATAATAAAGGGAAAATAAAAAAGACATGTGGCAGGCTCAGAAATTTCCATGTCATTATCCAAATAATGAAATGGAAAAAATCCTCCAACCAACACTTGAACTATCTCAACCCAACACTACTACTATGTAGAAATCCTTCACATCTAGGTTCATGTAGCAATCTCTCTGCCTTGTTGTTGTTGTCACCTAGATTGTTAAAAATATGAGACTATTAGGATTCTGGTAAAAGAATAGTCCATGTCAGAAAAATTCAATTATGAGTGTAGGGGTGTTCAAAGATTATACTAGATGAGAATAAAGCTATGAGGAATGGCCAATCGGGATATCGATCCTTATTTCCTAAATGAGCAATGTATTAATGAAGAGCTTTGTGTGCATTTAAAACTGTAAAATTCCCACTCAATTACTTTTGGTGTTTTTCTTGGTTTTACTGTGTTGGCCTTTCGTCAAACAATTTGCCACTAAAATGTTTATAGAGGTTGTTATGAATTTACTCATTGCTGTAGCAATTTTATATGAATTCTTGAGTGTGGATGTTTGACAAACACTTGGATTGTAGGATATTTCACACTGTTTAACTGCCCAATTTGCATTTATGGTATTTTAGATGGATTCTTGAAGTGTTTTAGATGGTTGGCATAGATTTCATGTTATCCCTTTGATAACATTGTAACCAGGAAAACCCTAGGAACAAAAGTTCAAATTTGAATATGCCCTAACTCAAATCTACAAAATATCTAATTCAAACATGGTGCCCTAGATCGAATATATAGAATATATCATTCAAACGATGATGCATGTGTGCCCTAGACTTTTCAGAATGAAAATTTTGAAAAGGACAGAGTGAGGAAAATTTACCGGAATGGAAGTCATTGTTGGTCTAGTTCGCTTCTTTGTCACTCTTTGTATCTATGGTTCCTTGGTGGGGTCACCGCGTCTCTTGTTACAGGTCACATCTCTGTGGCAGGCCGCATCTATGTGGTGTCTATCTCTTTCTCATTTGGCAGCTAGGTGGGGTCTCTGTCTACCTTTGTGGATCGTTTGGTAGGGGATGCATGGTCGAGGGTTTTGTTTGGCAATGGATGTAAGGGTCGGGATGAATGCGAATGGGGTCGGGCGAATGGGGTCAGGATGAATGTGAATGGGGTTGATTTCAAATGCGAATGGGATGGGGTCGATTTCAAATTCGAATGGGATGGGGTCTAGTTCGAATGCAAATGGGGTCGAACGAATGGGGTCGAGATGAATTCAAATGGGGTCAAGTTCGAATTTGAATGGGATGAATGTGAATGTGAATGTGAATGGGGTTAGGGGTCGGGTTCCGTTCGAATGGAGAATATATATGTTATATATGTAACATATATAACATATATATGTTACATATGTATGTTATATATTTGTAACATATATATGTTATATATATGTTACATATATAACATATATATGTTATTGTAACATACATATAACATATATATGTTATTGTAACATACATATAACATATATATGTTATTGTAACATACATATAACATATATATGTTTAAAATATATAAAATATTTTCATTTTATAAATATTTTTTATATTATATGTCATATTTTGTATAATATGTTATATGTTATATGAACATATTATATAATATATAGTTTTTGTTCATGATATCAACAAGTGCCCCTGGTGAAGATCTTGGTGGTAGTAGCAAATATTCAAATGAGAACTTTGAAGAGTGAAGTGGGGAAATTTTCCATGTGAACATCACTTGGACATGGGTTAGTCGATCCTAAGAGATGGGGAATCCTTGTATCAAGGGTGCACTCTGCATGAACATCGAAAGAGAATTGGGTTAATATTCCTGAATCGGGACATGGTGGTGGGCTACAATGTTAGGAAATCTGGAGATGTAATCGGTGGCTTGGGAAGAGTTATTTTTTCTTTTTAGCGACTTTCCCACCTTGAAATCGGTTCAACCAGAGATAGGGTCCAACATTTGGAAGAGCACCACATGCCTTGCGATGTTTGGTGACCCCTCGGCGACCATTGAAAATATGGAGAACCGAGTACCATCCATGCTCGATAGTACTCATATCTGCCTCCTTGGATTTTTCAATGCCCACTAGGTTAGCGATCTTGATGAGAGAATATCTACCTTGGGATACTTGTTTTCTCTTGGCTTTGGACCAATTTTTTAGTGTTCTAAGAAGAAACAAGTTGTTATTCTCTTCTCCACTAACGACAACTATGCTAGTGAAGTTCATGTCGGGAAGCATCTTCCTTGGATACAGATGATGCTTGATCAACTTGGTCTTCATCCACAAACTCATTCCACCTTTGTGACAATCAAAGTACCATTGAGATTATTCATAATCCAAGGAATCATCAGAAGACAAAACACATGGATATTTGGATGCACTAAATTTGGCAACCTCATGCTCAAGGATAGCTTGTGCCAATCTTTGTTCCTTTAGTAGATCCACAGGTAGATATCTTCACCAAATCTCTTCTAGATCCTGCCTTCACCAATCTAATGGCATGCATTAGTATAGGAGCATTGCCATTAAAGGGCCCTTTAGAGGTGATATTTGGCGTCAAAGTGGCATATGGAGTACACCATTATGAGATTTTGTGCACTGAGGATGGGTCTCATGGATTTGGCCATGTTCATTGGAGAAAAATAAGTGCCTTAGTCCTAAATGAATCTTGTAGGGTTTGAGGGTCGTGAGAACATTCTTAAACCACCATAAAAGGAATCTACGAGGAATATTTTCCCTTTGAGTAAGATATTACAGCCATTAATTTCAAAACAAGGGTGGGTCTTAAGGAAATGAATGTTCAAGGGAGGAAATTTAAAGATTTAGACCATAAATGAAACTTATTTGGCTCATGGGCCATGAACAAGGCCTGAAACCATGAGACAATGCCTCTAAATGATATCTTTGGCCTTCAAGTGGAATATGGGAGTCAAACTATACAAATATTAGTTTTGTTCAATGCATCTATACATATCGTCCGAGCCCCATGTTCATCCAATTGGTAGCTGGTTTAGATATAAGTCACCCTGGTAGTTCATCCCATCATATGGATAGTCCTTGATATGTATCATGAGCTGATCCAATGTGTGAAAAAATCAAGGTGAAACACATTCCCTTAAACCCTACCTCCTGATCATCTTAACAATTGACCCCACCATTACATACTTAGCACCTTAGGACCTCCATCTCATATACTGACATGTGGTTGAAGCATGGGTATGTTCTTGAAAGACAACACATAGTACTATCCCAAAGGCACAAGTCCACCATTATTAATTGTGATAGGAGGTGATTTCGTGCTTTAGCACCATCAATAACATCTAGGCCCACCCACAATAGGTCATAGAAAGGACTTTCTCTACATGCATCGTCAATTCACCAGATATCCTATGGGGTGCATGCAGAGTCATTAAAACCCCTAACTTCCATCACCCAAACCCTTAGTCAACTAAAACCCCTAATTTCCATCACCAATATTCATCCTCATATTATCCATAGGGGAATGGAAAACCACTAACCCCTCTAATATCTTTCACACCTAATTCCTATAGCCCAATCACATAATCTTTATAACCCTTGAACATTATATCATAACCAATTTAATTGTCATTCACTATCAATAAAGTACCCTAACCCTTAATCCCTAAATTAATAACTGCCAACCCTTGTAATCTCTAACCTCAAACTCTTATAACCCCTTATCCCTAGCAGATGTAATTGATATGATTCATAACCATTATAAGTTGTGTCACATGTTTCATCCTTAACCTCTATAAAAAATAATCCCCAACCCTTACATTCCATAACAATTATAAGGATTATCAACTAATAACTATATACACTAATGTATGGAACCCTAAATTGATATTCCCCAAACGCATTTGACTCATAACCACTACAATTTTTAGAATCCAAAACCCCTAAACCCTTGAAAATTTAACCCTTATAACCCCAAACATATACATTAACTATTACATCTATCCATTATTAGTACTAGTCTATCACCTATGTTAACCCTAATCACTTATAACCTCTATAATTTCTAACTTATAAACCCCAAATAGCTAAAGCCTAACTTATTAACCCTAAGCACCTAATACCTATATCTCACAAACATTAATCCTTATAATACTCA
>JASDQU010031581.1:28918-40393 GCA_032191745.1 Picea mariana | reverse complement strand
TGGCATTATTATTATCTGGCTACCAAAATAGGATAGTGGTCTTCTTGGGAAAAGACAATTCAAATATTTATTAAAGACAAAAAAAATAAAATACAAATATATGCAATAAGAATATTTTTTTCATAAAAGAATAAGGGGTCTCATCACGAGCCAACCTACCACGATCATAGGATACTAACGAAAGTGACATTCCCACTATGGCTACCACACCAGGCTAATGGCCTTTGACACTTTTTTTTTCAAAGGACAAGAGGTCTCATCATGAGCTGGCTTGTTCACTTACGTTACAATCTAGTGAGTGGCATTATCACCATCTGGCTACCAAACTAGGATAATGGTCTTTTGTTAGAAAAATATGATTTGTATGTTTATGAAGGATACAGGCTCATCTATGGGTTAAAAGGCAACTCTGCCGAGGCTATGAACACTTGCGGGCAGTAGTGGCTCTGCCTATGGTATGGAAGATTATCTCAAAATACCAAGTCTTTGCATGTCTCTAGATCTCCTTTACTTAATTAATGAGGCTATCATATCAGTTATATTCAATCACCGAGAAAAGTAACAATATTATGTTATGTGGATTATTAAAAAATATAATGAACAGATTTAACTTATTTTCTATTGATTTCTCTATAAATCATTTTTTGCACATAGGTGTACTAACCTTATAAATTCCACACATCAAATGACTATCGTTTAAATGAATTTTGGTTGCATGTGTCTCTTTTAAAATTATATTTGATTAGCCCTATCGGTGGCAGTGATGCAATCATTACCTCTTATCCGAAAGTACCCGCACTCATTGCTTCCACCTACACTGACGGTCGAGGATGACCTCTACATTAATGAGTGGGATGCTCGACACACTTCCCAACTAGCCGTAATGATTGCAATTAATACAAAACTCACGTCTTTATACAATTATTGTCGCTGATATTTTCCATTTCTGGCATATGTTTTTCCAAGGCTGGTCTTACCAAATTCGTAAACAGGAACGATAGTCGTTCTTTCTTCTCACAGAAATATGGGTGGCAGAAGTGTGCGCAAGGAACCGACATTACTCCGGGTTACAGAACAGGCAAGAGAAATCCTACATCGCCTAGGGTGGACCGAATACTTCAACCGTTTACAAGGGGATGACACAAATATCACACTGGAGTTCTTTCAAAACCTGCAAGGAGAAATCTCTATGGTGCAGGGTATATGAATACCAGTTACCTCGGAAATCATAATAGAGGTCACAGGCCTCTCTAACACAGGTAGTCAATGGACAGGGAAATACACAAAGCTGAAAGACATTGTGGAATCCTTTACAGAACCTGGAGAGGAATTGGACAAAAAAGGCAAGGGACTAAATCCTAACACCCTCAGTGAACCATGGAAGGAACTGGAAAGGATAGTTCAGCGCTACATCACCTGTGATGGACGGTACGAAGTAATTCGGCCACGCCATCTTAAATTGTTGGAAGCCTTGAAGCAACGGTTAGTAATTAACCTCCCTTTCTTCCTAGATATTGTATTACATGAAGTTGCTCTAAGGACACAAAAGTCCAAAGATCCTGTTACTGTTATTAGCCATCACCAGCTAGTTAAATTGATAGTGGATAAAGCACTAAGTCAAGCTCAATTGACTTGGGAAACTTTGATTGAGGGCAATAGACCTCCACAATTAGAGCAGGTGACCACCATCCAAAGGAAAATTTCACCACCTCAAATTGAGGTTGAACCAGAACCTACCCAAATCAGTGAGGGAAATATTTCACCACCTCAAATGGAAGTTGAACCAGAACCTTCTCAAACCATTGAGGGTAATATTTCACCACCTCAAACTAAAATTGAAGCAGAACCTGCTCAAATCTTTGAGGCAAATAGACCTCCACAATTGCAGCAGGCGACTACCACCCAAAGAGAAACTCTAGTGCCCCAAACTAAAGTTGAAGTAGACTTTGCTCAAATTATTGAGGCCTAGACCTCACAGACATAGGCAGTAACAAAAAGAAATAAGAGAATAATGGTTGCTCTTATATCCCCCCCTAGGACAAGGAAGAGAAGCAAACGAATCAGGGAAATAACTGAAGCAGTTCAGGATGCAACATAACACCCTGAAGAACCTCAGAATGTCATGGCATAGCCTTCACAGGAAAATACTCAAGACATTGACCAAGCAGGGCAGATAGCACAAAAAGATAATCATGGAGATACCCAACTTGCATCAAAGCACATGGAAAAACACTTTTTTAAGAGTTATGAGATAGAAATGGCTCAGGTTCTGGGGAACCTAGGAACCTCAACTAACAAAGGTAAAGTTAATCTGGGAAAAGAACCAGAACCAGGCTCCTCTTCAAAACTTGCTAAAGACTTTCCTGACATGGAAATGTCCTTTCCAGATGACATAACACAGGAGGAATTTACTTTTGAAGAAAGAAACCCCCTTGAACAGATAGAGCACTTGAAAGAAACAGAGGGACAACCATCTGCTGAACGAAATGAAGAAGACCTCGAGATCCCCCATAGACAGAGATCAGCCAAAAGCTAGAAACAAATTAGGAAACTAAAGAAAGAAAACAAAGTGCTGAAGAAGAAGGCTAAGAAGGCTGTAAGATTAAAGCAGAAAGTGGGAAAGCTCAAGGATATTATCAAAGAAATGAGAAAAGAGTTGGAACTAGCAGACAAGATCCACAGGAGAAAGAAAAACAAAAAGGGTAGAATCCAAGGAAGAAACCCTCTTCCTAAGAAAGCAGCTAGTACAACTTCTATAGGAATACAGACAAATCCTGAGGAATTAATGGTAGAAGAAACAACAGTTGAGGATGAAGATGTAATTCCTGTAGAAACACAAGAGATGGTTGATACTGAGATACAGACAGATACTCTAGTTTTAGAGGAAACAACTCAACTTTTTGAGCAAAATGTTAATATTAGGAGACTGGAAGAAGAACTGTTGTAGTCACAACAAACCCTAACTCAAAATAGAGGCGAATTATTGATGATAACAGAGCATTTTCAGGAATAGAGTACTATCATGAATAGACTGGAAGCAGAGCTTGCACAAACCCAACAAGCATCAACTCACTCCAAAGAAGAAATGAATGAATATCAAACATCCTAGTCTCGGGCACAGGGTGTCATCATCCATGACCTAAAAGAAGAATTGGAACAATCCCAACAAGCATTGATTCAATCCAGAGAGGAGATGAGTATTATGGAAGAACACCAAACATCTCAATCTCAAGCACAAAGTGTCATCATCGATAGCCTAAAATCATTACTTGCACAAGCACAACAAGCATTGGTCCAACACCAACAAGAAATGGTAACTAGGACCGAATATCAAAGGGTTTTTAACAAATTGAAAGATATGACAGCAATAGAGGGCGAAACTTATACTACACTTACCAGAGCTCAAGAGAAGACCAAAAAGGTGCAAACCCAATTGGTAGAAGCTTTGGAGAAAATCAAACACATCTGTGATGTCTATTCTAATGTCATCAATTTCAGAGCCCCTACCACTAATTATGTTTTATTCTTGCTGGAATGATATCTATTATTGACAGTAAAGGCCATCAGAGTAGGTAAACCCATTTCATTTGCCACTGTTCTAGAATTTATTTCATGTTTCAGAGATCAAGAAGAGAAGGTACAATACCTTTTGTGTGAATTATATTTTCATAATCTTATTTTGGATGAAGTTAGAGGAGACAACCCTGGCCCCTTCATAGGGGACATACGATTCCAGGCATTACTGTCCTTCACTAGGAACCAGGTCAGATGGGGAAAGGCTCACAAAATGTTCATAAATAGGGAACATGGTTTGGATATTTGGATTAGAGGAGAGCCTCCAAAATCCCTCCCAACCATCATGTGACACAAGACCTTCATGAAAAGGGAAGGAGTTGTGGACTCATTGTATCGTATTCATTTACATGTCATTTGCTTAGGTATCACATATTTCAGAGAGTTCAAGGAAGAAGCCCTTGCTGCTTCCAAGATAAGATGGGATGTATCCTCTGATGAGGTTAAAAGTAGAGAGCCTTTTGGATATAAAAATTTCTTTGCAGCAACCTTCAGAGTACAACGATATGCTAAATTACTCCGGGAGGAAGGACCTGCTTGGATGGGATGCACGTATAACCCCCCTCTCCTCTGGTTTCCCCCATAAGTTTACCAAAAGGATTTCCAAATTAATAAAAAGAGACAGGAAGCCGCTTTTGATGAAATCAAAAGAAGCCATGGTTTCAGGAGACCTGGTGAACCAACTTTTCCTCTCTATAGTATAATTGGTTTACATGAAAGACTCTAGCTTTCATGAGGACATGCAAGAAGGTAAGCTGGGGGATATGTTGGGTTACGAAAAAGGTACAAATATCTTCCTTTTGTCCACAGTTTATGATATCATTCTGCATGACTTTTCAATTAATAAGGAATAAATAGGAAAGAACATGATTAATATGTCTCTTAGAGTTGTTATTTAGGTTTTATTAAATAGATTCTAAATTACAATTGGAATGGTTTGATTTTGTTACAGAATTGGACAAATAATTGTCAAAGATAACCAAAGATATTTTGTCTATGCGCAAGCTATTGGAGATTAAAGACTTTTTAGGCACAAAGTAGCTTGAAGATAATACATTTGCTATATTGTAATTTTATAATAGTAAATAAATCTTGAGGATCTTTCGATCCTCAGGATAGCTTGATTTACCCAAACTATTGTAATATATAAGAGGGTAATAGATCTAGAAAAAGGGTGAAAAACTGCATTTTAAGTATTCAGATTCAGAATTGCCCTGCGTGAGCAGTTTTTGTAAATGTTTAACCATTTATGGAATCAATGAAAGTTTTGAGTGTTTTTATCATCCTTGCGTTCTTACTTTCTTGTAGTAGTACTTCCAAAGACCAAGGGCCCAGTCTGAAGAAGTTATTGTCTCGTTTTGTAATTATATCAGTTCAAAGTTTGATTTCTATTTCAAGATTCAGATCTCTTTTAATTGCATGAGTGTATCAATGAATTGATGATTGTTTGCAGAAGACATGCATTTCCTCAAGTATTCATGATTTCTATTATGATTTCTATTTCTAAATATTGTTGCTTGATAGTTCCTCTCATTTTCATCTACACTATTCCTTTGCTTTAGATTTACAATTGTTGTTCCTTTCAGTTAAAGTTACATTAGCTGTTCCTTTCAGTTAAGGTTACGATAGTTGTTCCTTTCTGTTAAAGTTACATTAGTTGTCCCTTTTGATTAGAATATAGTTGTTATTTCTTTCCATAGATAGAATAAGTCACTATGTCCTTTCTAGTAATTAGAATTCATGATTGATAGATTAAATCTGCAAGTCCTTTCTTAGATTCAATTATTGCTTTATAGTTAAGTGAATTCAATTAGATTAATTAGTTCCTTTCATTTTACAGTATCTTAGTGATCATATTTCAATTTCATTTAGTTTTTAGAATCTTTGGTGAATGTTTGAGGAACTTGATTGTTGATGAACTCAGATCTGGTTTAGCTACACGATTTTAGGCTACCTGCATAAACTTTGCCGATATTCTTGAGATAAAAGACAAATCCCTGGGTTGATAAATTAATGTTAAACTAAGGTTGTTTTAGGACATATTTAGATCCCAACAACGTTTCATACTTATTGCTTCAACAATCCCTGATGATGAGCAGAGTTCCCACTCACAATGTTGGACATTTCAAAAACTCCATACATAGTTTATTTCCAGAAATACAAACAACATTATGAGGAACTGTGAAAATATGTATAATTTAATTCCAAACCTATATGGAGAGGATTGTCTCAAAGAGACCTGGACGTTCGAGAAGCTTCGAACTAAAATGATGAAAAGAGATGTTGATCTTACCTTCCTTAAATGTTGTCAAGATTCTCAGCTACTTCCTTCCTTCATTGGAATCCACCAACACTGTCACCGACCTAATATGAATCACATTTTTACCATGGATAACACCATGATTCTATATGGAAAAATACACCATTCTAGGTCAAAGATCAGTTGATTATCCTCCTAGCTATTTAAGCTTCATTTAAAACTCTCTTCTTTTATTTCTTTTGATATCTGGTCGATGATTGACCATAGATCCTTTAATTCTACATTCAATATTCTTGAAGCTACCATCACTCAATAGATTCTTAAATATAACATTTTTCTCACCTCAAAGTGTTCCCCCCAACTTTCTCATCTATCAGCTTCTTGCAAATTTGATAATTTACCTACCTCGTATTACACTTTCCCTCAGTTATCTCACCCTCCAATGTTGCACCATCCAACCAATGATTCTTCTCTCCTCACCGCTTCCTCTTCTTCTGAACCAACCCTCATTTACAACTCTAATTCTTCTGACATACCATTGTTACACAATCCTATAAGCGCCTTTCCCAACATGCTTTTGACAAGCTTGCCAAAAAATCATGTATCTTTCTTTTCCTAGTCACCAAACCTAAAGTCCTCATCCCCGGAACCAAACTCTACCATTGCACTTTCTGTTAGCTCACATTCTAAAACTCCTTTCTGTTGCCCTCCCTTCCCTTGTCTTGACCACAAATATTCCTCCTCAGTCCCTTCCTACTTTCATAAAATTATCCTCCTTTTTTTTGGATCCCCCCTCCCTTCACCTTTTAGAGAAAGGATTTAATTTTTCCCTTGCTCCTCAACATATTCCCATCGAAGATATTATTAGCTTAATCAAATATATAATCCAAATCCTTCCCCCTCATGAAGAAGAAAACATTAGGTAAGATTTTGGTAGAATTATCGGATGTGCCAAACCTCCTAAACTCAATATGACTAAAGACAAATATCAATCTAATCAACATCATAATAATAACCATGAAATCATTATCTTAAAATCTGATAAAGGTAATGCCACCATCATCGTGAATACCTCAGACTATGAATCCAAACTTCTAAAACTATGATCTGGATTTAGGAGTGGAACGAACTGATTATAGACTAAATACCATAAACACAGAGATAGGAAGAATAACAAAAATATTCAGTGAAAAATATCTTCTATTAAATAGTCAAATAGGCTGAAACTGTAAAACTGCAGAACTGAAACTTGCTTGAATGGTGGTAGCTATCTCTGAGAAGAGATGTGGCTGCTACGCGCATCCGTATGAGAGGAATGGATTCCAATGAGGCTCCATAGGCCCTTTTCATATTACTCATGAATTCCAGAACCATAGACATCCAAAAACCTAACCCTAGAAGGTGAAATGCCAAAAGTCATGTGGGCCCTATGGGTAAGTTCGTGTGATTTGGTACCTCAACCTCCTAGGGTCATAACTTTTGCATACAACCTTCGTTTTAGGCATGTGATAGCCCATTGGAAAGGTCTTTCCGAGAAATACACATTTTTCCATCATACTTTGACTCCATCTATAGTCTGACAATGGAGAGTAAAAAAAACAATGTTTAGGGCCTCAAAACATCCCTAAAAGTACAATAAGATGTGTTGATATGAAAACATACAAAATAGGTCAGTTGGATTAGGCGAGAGGCCACCCATATCCACCTGGAGAATGTGTTAGGATTCATACAACCCCTGAAGTGTAGAACTCACATTTATAAAAAAGTGCAAAAAGATGAGTTGAACAAAAAATGGACACGAGGATCCAATTGGAATAGGTGGGTGGCCACCAATATCCATCTGGATCAATCCTCCCCCCTCGAGAAACATTTTAATAGGATATATTGTTGAAACTATTGTCTTGGACAGAGATGATGGTCTATGGTATCCCAAAGTGCACCCAAACTTCTTCGAAGAAGAGCTTGGTAGTATCGGTCACTGTGAGAGTCTTCTTACATGCTATGAGGATGGTCATCTTAGAAAATCGATCAATGACCACAAACAAACAATCATTTTCGTTCTTGGTGGTCGAAAAACCAGACATATAATCCATGGATATGGACTCCCATGGCTTCTCAGGAATAGGAAGAGGGGTGCATAAGCCTTTCTTCTTGATGGATGACTTGGCAATGGCACAGGCAGTGTAAGATCTGATATACCTGCTGACGTCCAGTCGAAGTTTTGGCTAATAAAAATGTTTCTGAAGGAAGGCCACATTTTTCTCTACACCAAAATGTCCTGCCACCCGACTGTAGTGGACTTCCCAAAAAAATTTTGCACACTCGCTTATAGGAACACATATATGTCCCAGGTGGCATAAGAGTCTATCCTAAATGTGAAAATCAGTGACATTGGTGCCTGTACCCAAGAGATGATATGTGGTGGCGAAGTCCATATCTTGTTGGTAAAGTTGGGGCCACTCTGATGTTTCATGTCCACAGTAATGGAGCACAGTGGTAAGTGTAGCCACAGGAGGTCGACTGAGATAGTCAACAACACGATTGGAGATACCTGTCTTATACTTGATGTTGATATGGAACTTCCGCAATTAGGTGGCCACTTCTGATGATGGTCGTTATGCAATTTACCCCGTGTCTTTATGAACTGTAGAGGCTTGTGATCAGTGTGTATGATCGTATTTGTCCCCAGAATGTAATGTTTCCATTGATGATGGGCTTGTACAATGGAATACATTTCCTTTACATAGGTGGGGTATTTATGGACAACATCGGAGAGTGTCGCACTATGGTCTTCCACCGGATGCCTGTGCTGAGTGAGAACTGCACCCACAACATAGTCATATGCATCAGTCTCAATCTCAAATGGTTTTTGTAGATCGAGAAAGGAGAGTACGAGAGCTGAGCACAAACGATGTTTCATATCTTCAAATGCTCGTTGTTTCTCCTTACCCCACACGAGCTTGGCCCTACCACCGCCCTTGGTCACCTGGATGAGGGCCCAGGAAATATGGGAGAATCCCAACACAAACGCTTGGTAAAAATTGGCAAGTACTAAGAAGCTCTGAAGCTTGGTCAGTGTGGTCCGGGCTAGCCAATCACAGATGACTTGGATCTTAGATGGATCAACATGTACCCCATGCTCATCAACAATGTAGCCCAGGTATTGGACCTTGTTCATGCCAAAATAGCATTTTTCCAAGTTGGCATAAATCTTGTGTTGCCATAGAGTGGTCAAAACTTGTTGAATATGCCGCATGTGCTCCTCCCACATTCTGTTGAAGATGAGGATCTCATCCAAGTATAATACCACAAAGGAGTTGGTGAAGGGTCTCAATACATCATCCATCAACCTCATGAAAGTAGTGGGTGCTAGCCATTCGTAGAGACCTTCCTTAGACTTGAAGGATGTCTTCTAGACATCCGTTGGTTCAATGGGAGCCTGATGGTAGCTAGACTTCAGGTCAATATTGTTGAAGAAATTTCCCCCCTTGAGTTGGTCAAGAAGGTCATCAATCCTAGGAATGGGATAACAGTTCCTAACTATGATTTTGTTTAAGGCTATGTAATCAGTGCAGAGTCTCCAAGTACCGTCCTTTTTCTGCACCAGTACAATCAAGCTTCCGCAAGGGCAGGAGTTGGGTCTGAAGATCTGACGCCTGATTTCGTCATTCTCCATCAGCGAGCGTCAATAGACTGGTCCATTAGGTAGAGGTGTGTCGGGGGTCAGATCAATTGGATGCTTGACTTGGCAATGTGTCGGTACCCCTATACATGAGACGAATATGTCTATGTATTCTTCCACAATCTCGTCCACTTAATTATGCTACAAAGAGAGGTGTTGTGTAGAGGCCACGGATGTGGAGGTGACCTTCTTCTTATAGTGAGCATGGATCACAAATAAGATGAACTTCCTGGTCTGTGAAATGATCTTACTGCATTACTTAGAAAAGATTAAAGAAATAGCAGTAGGCACTACCACCTCTAGAATCATGTACAATTGTCCACCCAAAGTAATAATAACACTGTGGGGTCTAGACTCATACATATCATGACGCTTCCACAAATATGGTTCTCCTAAAAGATCACAAACTTCAAGGGGATAGTACCTCATCTTTGAAAGGCTTGATGCCATAGGATAGATGACATTGTTGGCTGACACGGAGATCTCTTCCTTGACGAAGCCAGCCGATGGTGTAGGGTTGCGGGTGTGGTGTCATTGGCAGGTTCAGCCGCTTGATGAAATCTACTGAAATCGGGTTCTTTTGACTACCGTTGTCGACAATGAAGTGAATCAGAGTCACCTTGACCCACATCTGCAAGTGAAAGAGGTGTTCCCCTTCCTTTGGTTCTTCTATTTCACTTTGCCATACTTTGGTGGTAGCGACCATGGCACTAGGTTCAACATCGATAATCTTCTTCCCTCCTTTAGTATTTGGCTCGGAATCAGAATCATCCTCTAACTTGGAATCCTTCATCTTAGCCACGAGGGACTAATTGGACCGACATTCGTCGGTGTTGTGCCAAGGAATTTTATGGTACTCACACAATTTTCATGTGTTCTTCTTCGTCTTCTCGTTGCCCTTCTTGTGTTGTAGCTTTGACAGATTTTCCTAAGGGAGGCCATCGTGACTTGGCCCCCTGCTGTGTGGGTTTGGGTTTTTGTTTCCCTGCTTCGGCCGTGAGAGGTTTGCTGATCCAAACTCTCACTGTTTCTTCTTAAATTTCTGCTTGATCTTGATAGCGTATCTATAAGTTGTGCCCAGTGAGGCGATGTCCAGAAACTCCATTTATATTTGAATGTATCTATTCAAATAGTCGTGGTATTTGAGCACTATATGATGCTCAAAATATTTGATACCCAATTTAGTGCGGATGGTATGGAAAATATTGGTGAAGTATGGTACTGTCTGGTCCCTTTCTTGACGTAGGGTGGTCCATCTAGTGTACTGGTCCTCATAGCTTCCAATAGGGTAGTTCTATTCTTTAATGGCGTCCCAGAAGGAATCCCATTTAGGGGCCACCACAAAAATGGAATATTCCTCCATGGCCCTTTGCTTAGAGTAGGTATCCCACGAGTCTTTAACATGGGGAACAACCTTGAGGAGTGAAAAAGTGATCTTATCCCAATCGAAAAAATTGTGGAACAAAAAATATCCTTCAAGTAGATTTAACCATTTATCTACAACATCTGCATCTATCAGTCCTTCAAATAATGGAATATCAAAATTTACCTCTACCTTGAAGGGGGTTGCATGGACGCCTGATGAAGACACTTCTCTCGTGGGATTCCTCGAGCAACATTTTAATAGGATCTCTTTCTCCATCATCTTTCTTTTCATCTCCCATGGGTTGTTTTCGGGCTCGGCATGACCAATCTGGTAATGGATCGATTGGTTCGAGTCCCAACTTCTTGTAGCCAAACCTTGTCGGGGACATGCACGAAGAAAATTAAATGAAGAGTAGACCGCTCGGATACCACTGATCCGAATTTAGGAGCGGAACAAACTGATTATAGATTGAATACCATAAACACAGAGATAGGAAGAATAACACAAATATTCAGTGAACAATATCTTCTATTAAATAATTAAATAGGATGAAACTGTAAAACTACAGAACTAAAACTTGCTCGAATGGTGGTA
>JASDQU010031581.1:11052-21127 GCA_032191745.1 Picea mariana | reverse complement strand
GTTGGTTCTTCATGATCGATTGAGGGGCATTCGCATGCTCGAGGATGGGTCGGTTACTTCATTCCTTGGTAGATACACCCAAATCAGAGACAAGCTTGGAGCCGTCAGAGAGGTGGTGAACCATAACTCTTTGGTGAGGACAACTATGAATAGATTCACCAAACCATGGGGTCCATTCGTACATGACATTGTTTCCAGGGAGGTTATGCCTACATGGGAGAGGATGTGGGATGACTTTGTCCAGGAGAAGCTTAGGCTTGCAACCGAGGCTTTTGGACAACAGCAAGAGCAACAACAGTAGTCAGTTTCGAGTGTTGAGGACCTTGCTCTTTGGACAAAGGGCAAGAAGAAGACCGGTCATGGAGGTCGGCAGGGTCCCAAATTTGGGGCCCCACCACAAAGAGGAGAGAGAAGCAATAGTAGTGGGCAGAAGAGAGACATGAGCATAGTGAGATGCTTTGCTTGTGGATAGATGAGTCACTATGCAGGACAGTGTCCCAAGAAGAAGAAGAAGCATCAGGATGTGTCAACAGTGATAGCAAAGGATATAGAGTTCAGTGATCAGTTTGCAAGAGATTGTGAATTCATGACTACCTTATCTGCTATTACACCATCCAACATTAGATGGGGAGACAGAGTTGATGAGGACCGACTGAATCACATCGGTAATTCAGAGGGAGAGTAGACTCAGTGTCCATGGACATCATCAGAGTGGGTTACTGGTCCATCTAGTATAGCTACAGTTTCAAAGAAGTCGAGCAGACAGAGAGTTGGTGCTACAACTTCAGTGCATCAGAGGTTGATGAGGAGGAGCAGTAGGGCACCATGGAGACTTGAGCCTCACTTAGCTTCTGAGATGGACAAATCAGGTTCTGGATCCACTTCAGGTGGAAGTTACTTGGCAAGAGGCCAAGTTTATGACTCTTGGTGAGATACCAAGAGGGGGAGACTCTTAGTGAGATGCCAAGAGAGTGACTCTTGGTAAGATGCCAAGAGTAGGTGGAAATCCTTGGTGAGAGACCAAGGTGGAGATCTTTGGTGTGGTGTCGATATCTAGGTGATCTTGGATAGATGGAGAGTCGGTTCCATTTATAAATCACACAAATTGAGTAGATCTATGACAGAGTCCACTTTCAATGATCAGAGTACAACCATACCCATCGAGTATATGTCAGGAGGCAACCATGTCCTCTGCAGGGATGAGATTGGTGGTGATGAGAACTTTCCTCGGTAAGAGGGAGTGTTGGGATTTGGGTACCTTATAAAGTGGTCTCCATGTGCTTATGAGTCTCTAAGCACAAAGGGGGAAGACTATTACCCTTGTAGTTTACTTTATGATTCAAATTTCACTTTGACTTAGAAGATTTAAGTCAAAAGTGAAATATGTCACTTAAGCATTAAAGTGACAATTAATTCACAATGTGGGTGAATTAATAGACATAAAGCAACTAAGGAAAGTGGGTTTCCTTAGTGATATTTTTGGATTAGATCTCACCCGTTGATTAGACTTGGCTAGATTGGATCTAGTCCATTGATCTATTAGGGCTTGTCCAAAGTAGGCTACAAGAGGGTAAAGTGTATTTTTGAGATTCATTCTTCACTTGTGAGTTTTGGAGAAGAGGAGGGGTGCATTTTTCAAGGAGAGACGGGTGCACTTGATGAGGGTTTGAGTAGAAACCCTTGAGAGATTGAGGAAGAAGCTCTTGTTGGATTGATCTTTCATGGAGAGGTTATCCATGGAGGTTTAGCTTCCATCCTTGTGAGGGCGCATGCTACATGGAGGAGGGGTGCATTTACTAGAGGAGGAGCGCATATTCCTTGTTGTGCTCACCTGGAGAGGAAGAGAGGGAGCCTTGAGATGAGGTCAGTTGCATGAGGAGGCTAGAGCTATGGTTATTTCTTTCATGAAGGGAGGAATTCAGTGATTAGCCTCAGTTATTTAGTGGGGAGCTTTCAAATATGAGGGGGGCGCACATGAGGAGGAGGGCACAACATCAATGGGGAGAACTTACACCTGTCATATTGTAGATATGTCTGTTTCAGAGGGAGGCTACTCATTAGTGCTTGATTATTATGGAGGGTTTTCCATATCAGAGCTTCTAGTTGGCTTCTATAGCATTTTTGGTGGATTTGACAACATTTATGAGGGGCACACCATGCTAGGGCGCTCTTGCTTGGTTTGGAATTTTACTTCAGCTTGAGACAAGATTCTATTGTAACAGGTTCATCTATATTTTCTACTTGTTGTATTCCATCATCTATTTCCCCATTATATAGACATATATCCCAAACTGGTTTTCCCCGGGGGGTTTTATCCAGGGTCATGTTGACCGAAAATTCCTATGTCAAATTTATCCATGCTTAGAAGTGTAGATCAAAATTTTAAAGTTAAATATCTAGAGGTAGTGTTATGTGTTTTAAGTTATATTTCATGTGCTAACATTGAGTAAATAAAACACTTGCAAGGGAACCTTAAAAGAGCACTTAACCATCAAAATATTGAGTAGAAAGTTGGGTGATTGTTTGTTGTCCTAAAAGAACAAGAGAATACAGCCACATAGTTGAAAATTATAGCCATACTAAGGTCAAGGAAAAATCTTAGTTGGCAGCCTCATAGGACCTCGGAAACTCTACACAACTCTTTCTTCAACATGTTTTATCTTTGAAATAGATGAATCTGTCGGATCCTATACCATGCCTTATGAGATTTGTCCTGGAAAATTCCTACATGTCAATTCAAGACTAGATGCATATCAACAAGAAAAATTATTGAACGTCTTTAAGGACCAATCAAGAGCATTTTCTTGGGAATATATCGATATGCGGGGTATACACACAAACACATGCATCCATCATATCTATGCCTAGGAACACGTAACACATGTTAGGCAACCTCAGAGAAGGATGAATCTGGCACTAAAATATATAGTGAAACAGGAAATACATAAACTATTGAATGTTGGTTTTATTTATCCAATTTCTAACAGCCAATGGGTATCCCCACTTGTAGTAGTTCCAAAGAAAGTAACCAAAAAATGGAGAATCTGTGTTGAATTTCGGGAACTTAATAATGCCACTCTTAAGAATTTTTTTCCTCTTCCATTCATTGACCAAGTCTTGGATACCTTGTTGGGGAAGCGATACTTTTCCTTCCTTGATGGATATAGCAAATATAATCAAATTCTAATAGCACCTGAGGATCAGGACAAGACTACTTTAACTTGTCCTTGGGGAACTTATGCTTATAGGTTCCTACCATTTGGTCTGTGTAACACAGCTGCCACCTTCCAATGAGCAGTATTAGGGATATTTATTGATCTCATTCATGATTGTGTGGAAGTGTATATGGAAAATTTTATAGTATATGGTAATACTTTTCAAGAATCCCTAGATAACCTGAGGTAATTTCTCATCAGATGTCAAGAGATGAATTTATCCTTAAGTCATGAGAAGTGTAAAATGTTATTGGCTGAAGGAGTAGTCTTAGGGAATCATGTTTCATCCAAGGGGATTAAAGTGGATCTTTTTAATATTGAAGTAATTGTCAAAATCCCACCTCCAAAGAATTCAAAGGAGGTGAAAAGATTTCTTGGACATGTCAGTTACTACCGACGATTCATCAAAAATTGTTGCACCCATGTTCCAATTGCTCACAAAAGATGTTGACTTTGTTTGGACTGACCATTGTCAAATGTCCTTTGAAAACTTAAAAGATAAATTATCCGTGGCACCAGTTCTTAGAGGACTTAATTGGGCCCTTCCATTTCATATATCTATTGATGCCTCTGATACTACAATAGGAGGAGTGTTAGGAAAAAAATAAGACCAACAGTCTTATTCCATTTACTTTGTAAGTAAAAATTTGACTTCTGCTGAGATAAACTATACAGTTACTGAAAAAGAATTCTTAGCAGTCGTCCATGCCATTAACAATTTTCGTCATTATATTACAAGATATTAGGTATTTGTACATACATATCACTCTGCCATTAGATTTCTTATGAACAAACCTATTACTAATGGCCGAGTAACTAGGTGGCTTATTTTATTACAAGAATTCAATATTATTGTCCTTGATCGGACAAGAAAAGAGAACTTAGTAGCTGAATTTATCTCTCACATTAATCATGAAGGTGATAGTATTCTTATTGATGATAGTTTTCCATATGAGCATCTCTTTTCCATCTCCGTAAACACTCCATGGTTTGCAGATATGGAAAATTATTTAGCCACTAGAAAATTGTCAGCTCATTTTCCACCTCATGAAAAGCGTTGAATTATAACACAAAGTGCTAAGTACTTATGGGTTGGCCATGAACTTTTCTGTAATGGACTAGATTTGATCATTTGTAGATGTGTTTGGGAAGACGAGATAGCAGAAATCCTACAAAATTTCCATGATGGACCATGTGGTGGTCATTTTTCCAATAAATGTACAACATACATGGTTTTACATTCAGGTTACTATTGGCCTAACATTTTTAAAGATGCTTCCAAATATGTAATAATTTGTGATAGTTGTCAGAGGATAGGAAAACCCAAATCAGCTAATGAAATGCCTTTACATGCCCAGGTTATGATTGAACCTTTTGAGAAATGGACCCTTGATTTCGTAGGACCAATTTTCCCCATGTCTAGTAAAAAGAATTATATTCTTGTTTGCACAAATTATGTCACTAAGTGGGTAGAGAAAAAATCCTTATTTAGGGCTACTGAAAAATATGTTGCTGAGTTTATTTATGAAGATATTTTTACCCACTTTGGTGTTCCTTGTGAGATTGTCATAAACCAGGGTAGACAATTTACTTTTAAGCTAATGAAGGAATTAACATAAAAATATGGGATAAACATCATAAGTCTTCTCCATACAACCCACAAGATAATGGTCAAGTAGAATCAACAAACAAAGTATTGTAAACTATCTTGACTAAAATTGTTCAACTACGTCATAAATATTGGGCAGATAAACTTCCAGAGGATTTGTGGGCATATCACACCACATGGAGAAACACCACTGGACATACACCATATGAATTGTTTTACGGAAAACAAGTACTCTTACCTATTGAATTCCAAGTAATAACTTTTGGTATTGCTGCACAACTAGGATTATATATAGATGAAGCACAAAAACAACTAGTCCTACAACTGAATGAATTGGATGAAATTAGACAGGATGTTATCCAAAGGATGATCATAGTTCAAAACCAACTAAGCAAGTGGCATGATGAATTCATTAAAAAAAAGCAATTTCAACTTGGAGATTGGTCTCTATTGTTTGATTCAAGGTTTAAAATTTTAAAGGTAAACTTACCACTCGATGGTTAGGTCCTTATGAAGTGGTTACCATGTTTGATAACGGGGTTGTAAAAATACAAAAAAATCATGATGAACAGGTCTCTTTTGTAGTAAATGGACATAGACTTAAATTTTACCATAAACATGTTTCTAAAGAATACTTTTTGCAAGTCATGTCAGCTAACAAGGCACTGACATTGGTGGATGGGGAAATTTCTTCTCCTTCTCCCTGATCTTGAAATATTTTGTTTCTTTGTTGTACATATGTAAATATTTTTTAGTGCAGTTTTTGACCAACAATTTTAGAAGTTTTACAGGTATTCACAAATGGACAATTTCAAGAAAACAAAGAAAAAGGGAAGTATTTTACAAAAGATGTTACTGTACTTAAATTTCATCATCTTATTGAGCATCATTTGAGTAATGAATACTTTTATCATGATTAAAAATTGTTTGTTTTAATTAGTCATTTTTAGTTTTTTTTTAAAAGAATTCTATCTTCTTTTCAACCTATACTTCCAGGGAACCTTTTATAACAATTTCTCATAGCCCTCAACCACCAAAAAATATACTAAAAGAAAGTTACAATGATCTCATCAAACCTATAGGCTACTAGTAGAATCCATCCATATATCTGAGTAGGTGAGTAGATTATTTTTATAAAAGAGTAGCAAGAAGGTCTAACAAATGACTATAATGTTCCAAAGCCAAAAAAAATTCTCGGGACACTAACTGTTTACTGTTTTCTATGTTCATTTATGTGTTTGCAGGTGTACTCATGAAGATGTGCATTTGGATTACTTAATGTTGATTGAGCAATAGATATGAAGCATATAATCATAAAAAAAACAAGAGATATAAAGAAAACTAGTAGAGAACCAACAATGTCAGATCTGACCTTTATTTATATAGTAAGGAGATCTTGTATACAAGAGATCTGTAGATCTGGAAGAAAGCTCCAATAATATCAAAATGGGATACCAGCCTATATAATAATAAGAAATACAAAGATAAGTGCATCCCAAAGGATGTCTGAGAAGAGATCCAATCCTCCAAAGGCCACCAACAAGCAAGCTAAGACTGAAGATGAGAAGACTCATCAATACTCTGGAAAATCCCTCCAACTGGTTGAGTTGCACCCTGCTCTGGATGTTTCCAAACCCTCAAGTTTTGACCCTCACTTTCCTAAACTCCAAATCCCTCCAAACTCTCTTGGAATGTAGATGTGGATAATAGAAAGCATCGGGCCAAGTCTCAAGATGATATGAGAAGTTCTTCTCCTCTAACTAGGCAAACCCTCAACTGGTTTGCGCCCTCCTAGTTTGATTAAGTCAAAGATGATTCGTTATACCCTCTGGGAGCCTCCAAATACCACCAAAATCTACCAGAATGTAGATCGGTCCAATGCTACCAAGATGACAAAGTATCAAGTAAATCTATGAATATTTGAGCCACTAAACACTAATAACCTCTTTCTGCAATGCACCCTTTTGTCCTCCAATTCATGCCAAGCTTCTAGAAATAAACTGCAAGGATAATCTCATCTGGAATAGACCAAGAATGATGCTAGGGACCCTACAAAGAGAACCCAGATGATACTTTTCCCAAATGCCTTCTCCTTCCTCCATATCTAATCAATCTCTCCAAGATGGTGCGCCCCCCTAGTTGGAAACCCCCTGGGTTGCGCACTAGCCTGAAATCTTCCCGTAGAACCAATCCTACAACACTGTAGAATGGTGTGAGAGGATTATTTCATCTCCTGGACAAATCCTGGATCAATAAAGGTGGGATATTTCACCATTGAGTTGATCTCTAGGGTTCTAGACTAAAAACCCTCAAAACTGATTATGCTCAAGAGCTCCAATGCAAATACAATAATAATCCAGAATGACTAAGGAGTGTGCCCTGCCCTTTCCTTTGTAGCTCCGGCCTATTCATTTGTTGATTTAGTTAACCTCTAGGGTTAACTCTTAACCTAACTCATCTTTTGTTTTCTTTCGTTGAGTTATCCTTTTCCACACAAAGTCAACTTAACTTTAGAATTTTATGTTTTTTGGCTGACTTTGTCCCCAATATGCCTGAGACTATAATCTAGTGGGGAAAGATAGACTACTGATTCTCTCCAACCCTCTTCATTAAGAAGTGGGGGACATTACAGAACCTTTTATAAAAGTTTCTCATAGCCCTCAACCACCAGAAAATATACTAAAAGAATGTGACATTGAGCTCATCAAAACTAGAGGCTACTAGTACAATCCATTCATATCTCTGAGTAGGTGAGTAGAGTATTTTTATAAAAGAGTAGAAAGAAGGTATAACAGACGGTTATCCATGGAAACCTCAATTTAAATTCTATAGAAGAAGGTGAGTAGGGCCTGCAGATATCTTTTCGTTATTTTCCAATGGTTCCATCCACTACACATTAAAATGTTCAACTATAACATATCTTTGGATTGGTTAAGCCTACTTAAGTATCCCTTACATCAGGAAAATCTATAAAAGAAATATAAAAGAAAAAAATATCACCCTCCAACCCATATACCATCCCAGTCTGTAAAATGGTTTTCAGAGCTGTCTCCCCATCTTCTTGCAAAAAGAAACATTCATATACAAATCTTAAAGGTGAGGGTAAGGACTAGTCTTTGTTGTAAAAAGGGTGTAAGAGGCTAAGCTGTTGGGATACTGAACAGGTCGTCTGGCAGCAGGTACTGACCTATGGTATGACTAGGTAAACCCGTCGGAGTACTGAACAGGCTTGCTGGCAGTGGGGCATTCTACCTGGAGAGGATGTTAATTGAAAATGATAAATAAAAATACTAAGTCTTTGGCTTTAAATTTGTCTTGATGTATGGCACTACTTGTAGGAAAGACTGAAAAGAAGTATTCATGGTTAAGAAAAGTTAAATGAACTCCATCAACTTATCATTAGGGACTAACTTGAAGATTATCTTAAGACCCTCTTGTCCAATTCTTCTTAACTATATGTAAGATGTCTTGTCTTACAGGTGGGGCCATGATCTTAACCGTTTTTCTAGTGTAACATGTGAAATTTACCTATAGACTCGGAAGCTATAAATCTTAGGATATTGTAAGGATTGACCAGTTTCCTATATGATTGATTTGGGAAATGTTATTATGCTTAGGAGTGGGGGAAGGGATAAACGATGTTCATTTGTTTAGGAAGTCTATGTGAAAAGGCTATATGATTTTTTCCATGAAGAGATATACCATGAAAGCATTTTTCTTTACAAAATTTATCAAGTTGTATATGTCATCAATTGTTAATAGTTGCATATCATGATGATGAAAGATGATCGATTATATATTATTTTAGTAGTCTCATAACTATTTTTTTTCATGTGTAGATGACAAGGTTCGCACTACATCACAATTTTAGTTTATGGACCTCTGCTCATGATGAATAAAAGGGAGAAATGATCAAGGAAGTTGTATAGCTTGATTGTTCCAAGAGAGAGGGGGGTGTTCATAATTCAACAATTTTGTTCTTTCCAGTCATAAACCTCCTTCTCCACTATAGAGATTGGAACTTGGATAAGAAACTAACACCTCTTTCCTCAATAATTATCCACTGCAGTTAGATTTCAATAAAAGAAATTAGAATGGATACTTCAGTTGCAACCATCCTCTCATCCACCTTGGTAGACATAAGCCTTACAATCTAGTGAACTTGGAAATTACAGGCCTACTGTTGACTGCTGTGTAATTTTCAAGTGTTGGATGGAGTGTCAGATGAGGTACTATAACAAATATTTTAACCAGTAAGGGTGATTTACAATGCTTCAGGTAAATATCAATTGGAATCCATCTTAGAACATGGTTTAACATATGTGGTTTAACATATATAAATTCAGATCAAATGATTTAACATATATAATCTAACATATTCAAGTTACTCTATGCATGATATGTTAGAAAAACAGGACCGCGGAGCAATAAAATAAAACAAATGCAGAAATAAAACACAGAAGATACACAATACAAGAGAGACACAGATTTACATGGTTCACCCAGTGTGGGCTACATCCACCAAAGAAATTGTCAGGCCCTTTCTTTATTATTATTCAGCAAAATGAAGGGATACAACCTACAACAAAACCTGCTGTAACATCCTCTTTTTTCTCTCACAGTCTTCTCTCTCAGAATACAATACTTGCCAACCTACATAGATGAAATACATTTCCCTCATAAAATAGGGTTGCCTTCTAGGGAAAAAAACCCTAACATAATCTCTATTGTTAGATCTGTGACCTTATAATGAACGGTCAGGATTTACAATAAAATTACAATATACTTTTACAAGGCAATTTCTGCTTCGGGGGCTTCGCCCTTGAACCCCCACTGGGGGCCCACTTGCCTCCAGACCCCGCAGAGGGTGTACCCCTCCTCTGCACTCCCCCACGTGGAAAAGTGTACATACTTCTAGGGTGTAAATACTTCATGGGGTATAAACATGGCTAAAAGTAAAATACCTCTAAATCAGGAAGATAATCAGGCTCCACAACCAACAATCTCCCACTTGGACATTGATCTCAACAACTCCACCGCTGTTGTATATGCTGGACTCTGAACCTTCTTGGACCTGGCAAATTTCTCATCTTCATATTCATTCTTGAAGACCAACTGAAATTGAGCAAGAACTCAGTTTCTCCCTGGTTACTCCCTTTGTTAACATGTCTACAGGATTCTGGCTAGTGTGTATCTTTTCTAGCTTCAATTTTCCATCTTCCAAGGTGGATCGTATGAAGTGGTACCTCAA
>JASDQU010031581.1:0-10728 GCA_032191745.1 Picea mariana | reverse complement strand
CAAGAGAAGACAACCACACAGTTGAAACTTAGAGTCATACTAAGTTCAAGGACAAATCTTAGTTGGCAGCCTCATAGGACCTCAAAAACTCTACACAACTCTTTCTTCAACATCGTTTATCTTTGAAATAGATGAATCTATCAGATCCTATACCATGCCTTATGATATTTGTCCTGGAAAATTCCTACATGTCAATTCAAGACTAGATGCATATCAAAAATAAAAATTATTGAACGTCCTTAAGGACCAATCAGGAGCATTTTCTGGGAATATACCAATATGCGGGGTATACACACAAACACATGCATCCATCATATCTATGCCTAGGAACACGTAACACATGTTAGGCAACCTCAGATAAGGATGAATCTGGCACTAAAAGATATAGTGAAAGAGGAAATACATAAACTATTGAATGCTGGTTTTATTTATCCAATTTCTAACAGCCAATGGGTATCCCCACTTGTAGTAGTTCCAAAGAATGTAACCAGAAAATGGAGAATCTGTGTTGAATTTTGGGAACTTAATAATGCCACTCTTAAGGATTTTTTTCCTCTTCCATTCATTGACCAAGTCTTGGATACCTTGTTGGGGAAGTGATACTTTTCCTTCCTTGATGGATATAGTAGATATAATCAAATTCTAATAGCACCTAAGAATCAGGACAAGACTACTTTAACTTGTCCTTGGGGAACTTATGCTTATAGGGTCCTACCATTTGGTCTATGTAACACACCTACCACCTTCCAACGAGCAGTATTAGGGATATTTTTTGATCTCATTCATGAGTGTGTGGAAGTGTATATGGATGATTTTACAGTATATGGTAATACTTTTCAACAATCCCTAGATAACCTGAGGAAAATTCTCATCAGATGTCAAGAGATGAATTTATCCTTAAGTCATGATAAGTGTAAAATGTTATTGGCTGAAGGAGTAGTCTTAGGGAATCATGTTTCATCCGAGGGGATTAAAGTGGATCCTGCTAATATTGAAGTAATTGTCAAAATCCCACCTCCAAAGACTCCAAAGGAGGTGAGAAGATTTCTTGGACATGTCGGTTACTACCGACGATTCATCGAAAATTGTTGCACCCATGTTCCAATTGCTCACAAAAGATGTTGACTTTGTTTGGACTGACCATTGTCAAATGTCCTTTGAAAACTTAAAAGATAAATTATTCGTGGCACCAGTTCTTAGAGGACCTAATTTGGCCCTTCCATTTCATATATCTATTGATGCCTCTGATACTGCAATAGGAGGAGTGTTAGGAAAAAAAGAAGACCAACAGTCCTATTCCATTTACTTTGTAAGTAAAAATTTGACTCATGCTGAGATAAACTATACGGTTACTGAAAAAGAATTCTTAGTATTCGTCCATGCCATTAACAATTTTCGTCATTATATTACAAGATATTAGGTATTTGTACTTACATATCACTCTTCCATTAGATTTCTTATGAACAAACCTATTACCAATGACCGAGTAACTAGGTGGCTTATTTTATTACAAGAATTCAATATTATTGTCCTTGACCGGACAAGAAAAGAGAACTCGGTAGCTGACTTTATCTCTCGCATTAATCATGAAGGTGATAGTATTCCTATTGATGATATTTTTCCGTATGAGCATCTCTTTTCCATCTCCGTAAACACTCCATGGTTTGCAGATATGGAAAATTATTTAGCCACTAGAAAATTGTCAACTCATTTTCCACCTCATGAAAAGCATTGAATTATAACACAAAGTGCTAAGTACTTATGGGTTGGCCATGACCTTTTCCGTAATGGACTAGATTTGATCATTTGTAGATGTGTTCGGGAAGACGAGATAGCATAAATCCTACAAAATTTCCATAATGGACCATGTGGTGGTCATTTTTCCGATAAACGTACAACATACAAGGTTTTACATTCAGGATTCTATTGACCTGGCATTTTTAAAGATGCTTCCAAATATGTAATAATTTGTGATAGTTTTCAGAGGATAGGAAAACCCAAATCTACTGATGAAATGCCTTTACATTCCCAGGTTATGATCGAACCTTTTGAGAAATGGGCCCTTGATTTCGTAGGACCAATTTCCCCCGTGTCTAGTAAAAATAATTATATTCTTGTTTGCACAGATTATGTCACTAAGTGGGTAGAGGAAAAATCCTTATTTAGGGATATTGAAAAATATGTTGTTGAGTTTATTTATGAATATATTTATACCCGCTTTGGTGTTCCTTATGAGATTGTCACAAACCAGGGTAGACAATTTACTTCTAAGCTAATGAAGGAATTAACAAAAAAATATGGGATAAACATCATAAGTCCTCTCCATACCACCCACAAGATAATGGTCAAGTAGAATCAACAAACAAAGTATTGTAAACTATCTTGACTAAAATTGTTCAGCTACATCATAAATATTGGGCAGATAAACTTCTAGAGGATTTGTGGGCATATCACACCACATGGAGAAACACCACTAGACATACACCATATGAATTGTTTTACAGAAAACAAGTACTCTTACCTATTGAATTCCAAGTAATAACTTTCCGTATTGTTGCACAACTAGGATTAGATATAGATGAAGCACAAAAACAACTAGTCCTACAACTGAATGAATTGGATGAAATTAGACAGGATGTTATCCAAAGGATGATCATAGTTCAAAACCAACTAAGCAAGTGGCATGATGAATTCATTAAAAAAAAGCAATTTCACCTTGGAGATTAGTCTCTATTGTTTGATTCAAGGTTTAAAAATTTTAAAGGTAAACTTATCACTTGATGGTTAGGTCCTTCTAAAGTGGTTACCATGTTTGATAATGGGGTTGTAAAAATAAAAAAAAATGATGATGAACAGGTCTCTTTTGTAGTAAATGGACATAAACTTAAATTTTACCATAAACATGTTTCTAAAGAATACTTTTTGCAAGTCATGTTAGTCGACAAGGCACTGACATTGGTGGATGGGGAAGTTTCTTCTCCTTCTCCCTGATCTTGAAATATTTTGTTTCTTTGTTGTACATATGCAAATATTTTTTAGTGCAGTTTTTGACCAACAATTTTAGAAGTTTTACAGGTATTCACAAATGGACAATTTCAAGAAAACGAAGAAAAAGGGAAGTATTTTACAAAGATGTTACTATACTTAAATTTCATCATCTTATTGAGCATCATTTGAGTAATGAATACTTTTATCATGATTAAAAACTGTTTGTTTTAATTAGTCATTTTTAGGTTTTTTTTACAAGAATTCTATCTTCTTTTCAACTTATACTTCTAGGGAACCTTTTATAACAATTTCTCATAGCCCTCAACCACCAAAAATTATACTAAAAGAAAGTTACATTGAGCTCATCAAACTTATAGGCTACTAGTAGAATCCATCCATATATCTGAGTAGGTGAGTAGAGTATTTTTATAAAAGAGTAGCAAGAAGGTCTAACAAACGACTATAATGTTCCAAAGCCAAAAAAAAATCTTGGGACACTAACTGTTTACTGTTTTCTATGTTCATTTATGTGTTTGCAGGTGTACTCATGAAGATGTGCATTTGGATTACTTAATGTTGATTGAGCAATAGATATGAAGCATATAATCATAAAAAGGCAAGAGATATAAAGAACACTAGTAGAGAACCAACAATGTCAGATCTGACCTTTATTTATATAGTAAGGAGATCCTGTATACAAGAGATCTGTAGATCTAGAAGAAAGCTCCAATAATATCAAAATGGGATACCAGCCTATATAATAATAAGAAATACAAAGATAAGTGCATCCCAAAGGATGTCTAAGAAGAGATCCAATCCTCCAAAGGACACCAACAAGAAAGCTAAGACTAAAGATGAGAAGACTCATCAATACTATGGAAAATCCCTCTAACTGGTTAAGTTGCGCCCTGCTCTGGATGTTTCCAAACCCTCAAGTTTTGACCCTCACTTTCCTAACCTCCAAATCCCTCCAAACTCTCTCGAAATGTAGATCGGGCTAATAGAAAGCATCGGGCCAAGTCTCAAGATGATATGAGAAGTTCTTCTCCTCCAACTAGGCAAACCCTCAACTAGTTTGTGCCCTCCTAGTTTGATTAAGTCAAAGATGATTCGTTATACCCTCTGGGAGCCTCCAAATACCACCAAAGTCTACTAGAATGTAGATCGGTCCAATGCTACCAAGATGACGAAGTCTCAAGTCAATATATGAATATCTGAGCCACTAAACACTAATAACCTCTTTCTGCAATGCACCCTTCTATCCTCCAATTCGTGCCAAGATTCTAGAAATAAACTGTAAGGATAATATCCTCCGAAATAGACCAAGAATGATGCTAGGGACCCTACGAAGAGAAACCAGATGATACTTTTCCAAAAATGCCTTCTCCTTCCTCCATATCGAATCAATCTCTCCAAGATGCTGCGACCCCCTAGCTGGAAACCCCCTGGGTTGCGCACTAGCCTGAAATCTTCCTGTAGAACCAATCTTGCAACACTGTAGAATGGTGTGAGAGGATTATTTCATCTCCAGGACCAATCCTGGATCAATAAAGGTGGGATATTTCACCACCGAGTTGATCTCTAATGTTTTAGACTCAAAACCCTCAAAATTGATTATGCTCAAGAGCTCCAATGCAAATAAGATAATAATCCAGAATGGCTAAGGAGTGTGCCCTACCCTTTCCTTTGTAGCTCCAGTCTATTCATTTGTTGAGTTAGTTAACCTCTAGGATTATCTCTTAACCTAACTCATCTTTTGTTTTCTTTCGTTGAGTTATCCTTTTCGACACAAAGTCAACTTAACTTTAGAATTTTATGTTTTTTGGTTGACTTTGTCCCCAATATGCCTGAGACTATAATCTAGTGGGGAAAGATAGACTATTGATTCTCTCCAACCCTCTTCATCAAGAGGTGGGGGACATTACAGAACCTTTTATAACAGTTTCTCATAGCCCTCAACCACCAGAAAATATACTAAAAGAATGTGACATTGAGCTCATCAAAACTATAGGCTACTAGTACAATCCATCCATATCTCTGAGTAGGTAAGTAGAGTATTTTTATAATAGAGTAGAAAGAAGGTATAATGGACAGTTATCCATGGAAACCTCAATTTAAATTCTATAGAAGAAGGTGAGTAGGGCCTGCAGATATCTTTTCGTTATTTTCCAATGGTTCCATCCACTACACATTAAAATGTTCAACTATAACATATCTTTGGATTGGTTAAGCCTACTTAAGTATCCCTTACATTAGGACAATCTATAAAATAAATATAAAAGAAAAAAAAATCATCCTCCAACCCATATACCATCCCAGTCTGTAAAATGGTTTTCAGAGCTGCCTCCCCATCTTCTTGCAAAAAGAAACATTCATATACAAATCTTAAAGGTGAGGGTAAGGACTAGTCTTTGTTGTAAAAAGGGTGTAAGAGGTTAAGCCGTTGGGATACTGAATAGGTCTTCTGGCAGCAGGTACCGACCTATGGTATGACTAGGTAAACCTGTCGGAGTACTGAACAGGCTTGCTGGCAGTGGGGCATTCTACCTGGAGAGGATGTTAATTGAAAATGATAAATAAAAATACTAAGTCGTTGGCTTTAAATTTGTCCTGATGTATGGCACTACTTGTAGGAAACACTGAAAAGAAGTATGCATGGTTAAGAAAAGGTAAATGAACTCCATCAACTTATCATTGGGGACTAACTTGAATATTATCTTAAGACCCTCTTGTCCAATTATTCTTAATTATATGTAAGATGTCTTGTCTTACAGGTGGGGCCATGATCTTAACCGTTTTGCTAGGGTAACATGTGAAATTTACCTATAGACTCGGAAGCTATAAATCTCAGGATATTGTAAGGATTGACCAGTTTCCTATATGATTGATTTAGGAAATGTTATTATGCTTAGGATTGGGGGAAGGGATAAACAATGTTCATTTGTTTAGGAGGTCTATGTGAAAAGGCTATATGATTTTTTCCATGAAGAGATATATCATGAAAGCATTTTTCTTTACAAAATTTATCAAGCTGTATATGTCATCATTTGTTAATAGTTGCATATCATGATGATGAAATATGATCAGTTATATATTATTTTAGTAGTCTCATAACTGTTTTTTTTCATGTGTAGATGACAAGCTTGGTACTACATCACAATTTTAGTTTATGGACCTCTGCTCATGATGAATAAAAGGGAGAACTGATCAAGGAAGTTGTATAGCTTGATTGTTCCAAGAGAGAGGGAGGTGTTCATAATTCAACAATTTTGTTCTTTCCATTCATAAAATTCCTTCTCCACTAAAGAGATTGGAACTTGGATAAGAAACTAACACCTCTTTGTTCAATAATTCTCTGCTGCAGTTAGATTTCAATAAAAGAAATTAGAATGGATACTTCAGTTGCAACCATCCTCTCATCCACCTTGGCAGACATAAGCCTTACAATCCAGTGAATTTGGAAATTACAGGCCTATTGCTGACTGCTGTGTAATTTTCAAGTGCTGGATGGAGTGTCAAATGAGGTACTATAACAAATATTTTAACTAGTAAGGGTGATTTACAATGCTTCAGGTAAATATCATTTGGAATCCATCTTAGAACATGGTTTAACATATGTGGTTTAACATATATAAATTCAGATCAAATGATTTAACATATATAATCTAACATATTCAAGTTACTCTATGCATGATAAATATTTT
Source organism: Picea mariana (assembly GCA_032191745.1). Classification (NCBI taxonomy): domain Eukaryota; kingdom Viridiplantae; phylum Streptophyta; class Pinopsida; order Pinales; family Pinaceae; genus Picea; species Picea mariana. The sequence goes on along the minus strand of JASDQU010031581.1, from coordinate 4,036 downwards.
GATCATAATGTCCAAGTATTTGACTTGGACATTTATCAAATCATTATTTCGAGTAGTAACTATTTTGAAGGTGGCATGCATAAACATGAACGATGGTGTTTGTTTCTCATTAATCCCAAGTAAAACCCACGATTTCAAACACTTTCTCGCATTTCTGATTTGGGGAAATATATTACTATGCATTTCCTCTGTTTTTTCTTTTTTTTCCTCTGTTTTGCTTTGCCACCATGCCAAACCGCCACAAACCCTCCTCATATTCTTAATTGTTAGCTATCCTGGAGTTCAAATATTCCAGAGAGATATTTCTCTGTGCAAGATGGGAGTCATTCCTTGCCAGCTTGCAGGGGCACGATGATGATGTTTCCCTCCAGTTCTCCCTCGGATTTGATGGAAAGATTTCTCTCATTGTGTCACTTGTTTTTCTATTCTCTGAGGAGTCTATTGTTGTTTCTACAAAACTCCCACGATTTGGAGACAGATGGTTCAAGCATCATGAGATCCCATGATAGAGTTATAATTGGGTTTTTAAACCATAATATCATAGCATTTTCGGGGTTAAGGGTTATTCAAATGGATGGATTAGAGAATAATTGCTTAACCATCTGGTCATCATCACCATATTGATCACTTGTGAGGGTAAGTACTCCACCTTCAAAGCTTGCCATTTTCACCTCTTGGCTCACTTTCAGTTTGGTAAACCTTTTAATTTTCCATTTTACTTTTTGAAGAGTCTTGGGAAAATGTTTTCCCAGGTTTGCAAGAATGTGAAAAACCCTCACCATAGCCTGTTTCATCATGGCCTTATCAAACTACTAGTTGTCTCATAATTAAGAAAACAAGACAGAACCTGGGATGATTTCCTTTACTAGTTTTTGAACCCCCATTTGACAGTAAAAACAACCAAGAACTCAATTGATTTTGGGAATGATAATACATCTAACCCTCCTCCTCCTAAGACTCCAAAACCTCCAATTAGTCCCATTCCCTCATCTGCTAAGAAGCCTATTGTTGATCATCAGTTGTATTCAACTCCTATTGGCTCTAAATAGAAGAAACTGAAGGAATCTTTTCACCATGATTTTCCTCCAATTCCTATGAAAAGGTGAGGTGCTAACAGGTTCAAAGGACGACCATCTCATAGGTGCACTCGAAGTATGGTTGGAAAGTTCAATAAATATCCTCCAATTACCTCAGACCCTATTCAATTATCCTCTGATCATGAGAGTCCTCATAACAAGCTTAAAGAAGCATCTACAGGAGATTCTAAGCCTGCCAAAGAAACTAAATCTAAATATTCCATGCTTAGTCTTCCTCAAAAGGCCACTATCACCCCTTCTCCTAGAATTCATAAACCTTCTATGAAATGTGACATGCCTTCCACATCCAATGATAAGCCTAAGCCTTATCTTATTGAAAAGTTTGATCAGTCCCCAATTATTGAACAACTGCAACAAGAAAATGCTCAGTTTACCCAATGTCTTGGAGAATATGAACTATTGGGCCGCCATCTACAATATGACAATGTTTTCCTAAAAGACAAGGTGAATTCTCTACAACGTTTGGTTGATGATATGACTACTAACAATCACACTTTAAGAATGAAGTTGAAGCATCGGAAGAGGCCTAAGAAGAAGTCTCTAGGACATAAAGAAGAAGCCCCTACAGATCAGATACCTACCTCAGGAGTATAGTTATGTTATGGAAATCCATTTTCTTTGCAGAGGGACTTGCAAAACCTCAGGAGTGGGGGAGATGATAACTCTATTTTTTTCCTAATTTTTTCCTTCTATAAGTCTCTTTTTTAACATAAATATTATACATTTTCAACTTATTATCAGATTATTGTCATCAGAACGATATGGGATAAAAATCAGGTATGTGTTGATCTTATTTTTAGATTAATGTGAAGTTTATGTTTAATTCAATAAATATAAATGCTTAATACTTGTTATTTTTTATTAAACAAGAAAAAGGCGTGATCCATACCTTCATCCATACCTTCATCTGGACCTTCATCCAGTCCTCATTACGAAACTCGAAGCGCAACATGTTTGGTCGTTAGCATACCTGTGGGCATTTTTGGGAAAAACAAGAACATGGATTTTTTACCCATTATCGTCCTCCTGCTATGGCTCTCTGTGAATTTCAATTTAGACAATTGAAACTAGCTCGATTATTCGAGCTACGATTTTAAGAACTCATAGTCTATTAATAGCATAACTAAATGATTTTTTGGTTTTGAGAGAGAGTTGACCCTTTCAGTGGTTGACCTCTTAGACTCTATATATACTTGAGCTCGTTAGCATTATGGGACTGACCAAGAGAAACAATTTAAGAACTCTGTGTAAAGTTTGACTATATTCTTCATTTAAATGCAAATTTATGAATTAAATTGAGTTGTGATCAATTCGCGATTTGGAGTACCACAACTGCTTGAGGGCCCCACCAGCAGTTTGTGTGTCTTATTTCCTTGTCTGTTCATATTTCTAACCTCTCTTTTGCAGGAACTGTTCCAATTTCCTTCTTACAATCATTTCCTATTATTTTCTCTGTATATTTTATTTCCTTATAATTGTTCTAATCTCTCTTTATTGTTATAATCTCTCTTTTGCAGTGATTTCTTTATAACTCCTTTGTGTATTTCAATTGTGTTAATCACTCTTTTCGAATTGTAATCTCACTATATTTACTCTCACTCTATGTTGTAAATATAATCCTCTTTGTAAATGGATCACTAGGAACTGAGCATGTTTATAAGAAGTTTTTTATAACCAATTAAGTAGATTAAACTAACCCCTGCATGTATGTATAATTATTATTCTCATTGTTTAATGTACACTAGCATAATTTTATTGAAGCATTTCTTGTTTAAGTACAGTAGTATAATTTCTGATTTTAAGAGTTGTTCATAGGCTTGATCAGTCACATGAACATGTATCTCATATTAATTTAATGGCAAAGATTTCAGTAAACTATTTTGTTCATACTCTGCATATTTCTATAGAAATTAAAATTGAATTGATTCCATTTGAGGTAGCCATTGTAATTAGATGTCATCATGATATAATTCTCCATTGTAGACACAAATAGATGATGTTGTTTTCCTTCTCCAGCAGGGTAGTGTAAATTATATAATATTGTTTACTTTTTTCAATAAGATTAGTGTGAAAACTAGATGGTGTTGCTTATTTCTGTTAATGCAGAAGTAATGATGATTTCTTAGTTTAGTTCTAGAAGTCATTTTAGAGTAGAATTCATTTAAAGTAACTTTTTTGGAAAAGATAATTTATTTTCTTTGCATACTCATAGATTGTTGTTTATAAGTAGTTTCACATTTCTGGTTTGCTTGAGGGTTTTTTACATCATCTTTTGAAAACATAATTGTAGGTTGAAGCATAGTTCTGATCCCTAGGGTAGGTTACTCTCCTTTGCTTGTTCAATTCACTTTCCAGACTTCATCCTAGTACTAGAACTTAGTCATAGAATACAATGATAGGATTGTACAAGCAATTAGTTTCCTTTCTATCTTGACACATACTGTGTTACAACTCAAAGTTTACTTTCCTCGATCGATAATTTAATCAAGGTAAATTAGGCATATAGTTTACCCATCAGTCATACATTTAGTTTTTTACCTTTTTTTCCCTCATTTTCTCTTAGTTTTTATATATATTTTTAATTATTTTCTCTTAGCTGTTATGTATATTTTAATTTTTTGGTTGTTTTTTCCTCTTTAGTTTTTAAAGTTTTTATTTATTTATTTTTATGTAAATTTTCTTTTTATTTTTAATTAATTTCAATTGTTTTATTTTTCTTAGATTTTTTGAGTTTTTAATATATATATATATATATATATATATATATATATATTCTCTTTGTTAAATATTAAGAAATAATGTTATTCAACTACAATTAATTTGTATATATTGAAGTAAAGGTAAACAATGTGTTAAAAATGATCTTTTCCACTATATTTTAAAAGTATGAAACCATACATTAATTAAGAGGAAACAATTATATGAAAAATCTTAATTCA
>JASDQU010031580.1:9782-20529 GCA_032191745.1 Picea mariana | reverse complement strand
TAACATATCATTAAAAAGGTTGTACTATTAAATATGCATATCAACTATATTATTACTTATAATATCAACATAGATTATTAGGATAAATAAGAAACTATGTAAATTAAAATATTACCACTCAATATCTAAACATGTTGCCATCTATAAAATTATATGTAATTTCATATATATATATAATTAAAAAATTAATTAAATAACTCATGCATGGTTTAAAATATTCATAACTCAAATGCTCAAGAAAGAAGATATAATGCAAGTCTTTAAGGATCAAAGTCATATCACTAACAAAAGTGCTTTATACAAGTTCTTGAGTGTGTCCAAGGGTAAGAGGATTATTAATGAATGGTAAATTTCACCTTCTATACACATAATAATTCGAACATGATTGTGAAAACAAAACAATATTTTGGAAAGCTCTTTTTTAGGTCTCAATGTTTCAATAACATGTTGGTAAAGGGTCAAACTTATAACATCTTGAGGCCTTTTTGAAAAAAAATAAAATTCTTAGATGTGTATTTGGGTAATTACTGGCAATATCAAATTCTTAAATACTTCAAACTTGACATATTTCTCCTACAATGAAAATAATTTTCTATCATTTTAGTTAAATTTTAGCATTGCCATTAATTGTTCGAAGATGTTTCTGAGTGGTTTCAACATCATAAAAATTTATATGGAGAAAGTAGAATTTCATATCCCATTAAAAGTTCATTTGGTTTAACATTTTTTAGGATTCCACAATTGGAAATACTTAGTTTTAAGTGTAAAAACCATTACGAATCTTACCAATTATATAAAATGCCAACTTAAAATGTTTGGTGGTTTTTTTCTAAGAACATGTTGTTATGAATTTATCATGAAAATAATTATTAAAATTTTATATTAAACATGAATGACATATATATATCTTAAAATAATAATATAAAATTTTATTTCAATCAATCGTTCCATGAAATCACAAATAATTTGAAATAAAAACACATTACACATCAAACTAAATCTTAACCAACTAAAATTGTTCAAATACTTGTTATAATTAACTTTCCATTTCCTATGTCACAATATGATAAAAAACAATATAAATGATGAAATAAAACATGTACATATAAGTCTTTGTTGTCATCACCCCGATTATCTTCCTCTCTTGGCATGATAACACTTGTTCTCAAAAATATGTTTTGATCTAGGGTCAAGTCTTAATACAAACCACCAATCCTTATCCAACACATCTGGGTAAAAAAACACTTGGTTGCATTTTTTTCGGAAAACATAAGTATCCTTAGCTTCATCCCAAATCTTTCTAGAGTTGATACATATCATGCAATTATTATGATCTTCCTTTACATTTTTATGATCAAAGGTGTCCCACCACTTGCACCTAAAAATAACACACTATAAAGAAGAGAATTCCACTCAAATGATCTCTTGTATCTTTCCAATGTAACCTAATTTCCCCCGTATTAGGTTTTGATCATGGTGGCCAACATCACTAGATTGGTTGAACTCGGCTTCCACTCTAGAGTATTGTATCATGTGTCCCTCATCGACATCCTCTATGCGAAAATGATGTCCATATTCCCACATAGATGGGAACAAATGTACCTATAAAAAGGTGAAATAATCATTGTGTCATGTATTTATTAACCGAACCAATAAAATATAGAATATAGATGTTATAATTAAAAGGTGCATTATTAAGTTAAAAATGTACAAAAATAGATTATTACTGATTTGTTTCACCCAATCCCTATGTTTAGTGCATCCTCTTCAACATGCGGGTAACGCCCGGATGCACTGTATTTCTCTCTGACTTGGTCAACAACCAACCTATTGGGGTATATCATTCACATATTTTCTTTTAAATGATCAGTATAAGGAATGTTTCTACCTATCAACCATCTGAATTCTTTCCTTTCACTATCCTATTTCCTCCTCTTATGTTCGTACAATGCGACCCAAGGTTATGTTTCCTTGTAATTGTAAAGAATGAATTTATTGATGGCATCAATATCTGAATTCATTGATGTATATGTTCATGAAATCAAACCGACATATAGTACGTTTGAGATCAAAATATACATTATGAAGTTCATTGTGAATAGTTACTGTGTAGAAATTTGATAAACGATAAGTTACTTACTCTTTATCAAGCATATTTTCCCTTTCGTTTGGAGAAGCTCCCCTTATCTTTTGTCTTCATCCCTTTCATCATCTCAAATCACCACAACTGTTGTGTTGTTTACCTACTTGACGTACTCACTCGCATAATAGAAACACTCATATGATATGTACCCCTCTATCATAGAGTCCTCGGGTTTTTACCTTTGTCGAAAAAATTATTTCAATTTCTTCATGTATCTCTCTAAGAATAACATCCAACGATAGGAGACTACTCTGACTAATTCAACCTCACCTACTAGGTGAATTAGAAGATGTACCTACAAGTCCATGAAACTTGTCAGTAATTCCTTCTCAAACATACAAACAATCTTAACTATCTCTTGATGCCACCATGGAATGTTAGCCATATGAATCTCCTTTCATGTGATCCAACATACAAATGTTGATAATTTAGAAGTGACATGTTGTAGGTCCTGGGGGAATTCAAGGTTCACACACCCACGCATGAGAAAAGGATAATAACAATAAAAAGTAAACATAAACAAAATTAATATGTTTTAGCCCATAGCATAAAAAATAAAACAAATAATTAAATCATGTTTTTGACATGTGTACTCTTAGAAGGTTCAAATGGTCATGTGATTTCAACCCCCAAAAATGGTATTCCACAGTGAAGTTGCACCACAGTGAAGACCCATATAAAGAAGACACCTTCACAACCAATATAAATCTTTTGACAAAGAAAGCTCATCTTTCTTCAAAATCCATGGGACATCACCTTCTTTGAAAGACCAAAAGGGACAACCCCCTCCTCTACTTTCATGTCCTAGCCAATGCTTCTTTTTAGTTTTTGAAGAAATAATATCTCTCCTAATAGCCAATGTGTCACTTTCTTTTGATGATATGTGCCTCCATGAAGAAGATGAAACATTTTTAAATATATTCATGGGATCCAATAAGTGGACAATCTTAAGATTCTCCCAATATGGGATCTCCTAAGAGATAGATTTCCTTTTCATCCCAATGGGAAATTTCACAACATATGTGCTGAATAATTATGGATCATTGAACAAATGCTCCCCATTTCAATCAAAAATTTCTATAATATCCTTCTCCTTCTCTCTCTCATATGGTATAATTAATTATTCTAGTGTCATTAATGTAGGCCTTTTGTTTCTCTCTAGTTTACCATTGAAAGTGGATGTTTATCTTCTCTAAGGGTGATGTTCTAGGAGGAATATTTTGGAGAAGTCATACACTGGATTTTGTAGGTGCTTGGACCACCTAGCCTTCAGAGAAGGTCAACAAAATTTACATCCATGATACCCTTTTGTTATAATACCTACAAAATTATTAATGTATACAAAGCATGTTAGCGTTGAAGATCATAACAATCACAAGGAATTAAATATGCCAAAAAATATTGTTACGTATATAACAGATCAATAAACATGTAATTTACCATAGAAAACTCATAATCCCGGATAATCATGTGTGGTGTAGGAACATATGCCATACGACATAAAACTCCTCTTTGTTGTGATGGGTCTTGACACATCATATACATGTATCCATTCCCATAATTATTTCAATTCATCTACCAGTGGTTGTAGGTAGACATCCATATTCTTCACTTGTCTTATACCAGGGACTATACGAGCCAACATAAGATGTCCATTCTTCATGGAAAACCATGGGGGGGTATTTTTATTCATCACTACTATAGGCCAAATAGAAGAATTTGTGTTTTGGAGGGAATATGGGTTGACGCCATCCATGGGTATGCTGATTTGTAGACTTCATACTTCATACTTGAATTTTTAGAGCCATGTATCCTCTATATGCTTCATGGCTATTGAATATGTTGGGATTCACATAACTCTCGACTTACTTCTGTGTGAGGAATGCCATCCCTACAACAGAGCTAATTATTTGCAATGAAAAATCCTTTGAATCCTTGGGATTATAAGCATGTGACTCAACATCTTATGTGGAGGACTGTGTGATTTACCCTTTTTATTTGATTTATGGTACCTGGCATGCCCACATTTTGGACATATCTCTTTTTCTGCATACTCTCCTCTATATAGAATACAACTGTTCATACATTCATGATATGATATGTTCTTAACACCCAACATTTTCAACATCTGCTTTTCCTCTTTGCAGCTACCGAAAAATACATTATCACTCAGAAGAACCTTATCTTTAAATAACATGCAATTAGTGGGAAATAAAAATGTACAATGTCATTTAACATTCATAAAATCGACCATTTTTAATGTTGATTGTGTGATAAGATTTATCAAAATATAAGGGACTTGATGGCGAGTTACTTCAATATTGTCGAGAAACATGAATTTTACATTCCAAACTTTGCTTTCAAGTTGTATAGTAACATTGTTGTCCCTAGGTGGGTAGAATTTGACTGTATAGGTCCAAAGAGAGGAGTGGTGGAAGAATATCTCAGGATTTTGAAAAAAGTATTAGTGATATCAGAATCATCCCTAGCTCATCATTTTGGAATGCATCTAAGAACATTGTCTCCTTGGTAGTCGTATCTCATAAATAATCATCCATACCAACTTGTATTTCATTAAATCCATTGTCAACTTGTGACGAACTACTATTGTTGTAGTCATTCCTAATTGGTGAATCTAGACGTAGTGGGAACTGAATAGGTGGTTGATTCAACCATTCTTGGTATGTTTCCTCTCTGAGTTGTGCTCTTATTGTAGCCTTCTCTCGATTTGAAATTATAGTCGGGTGAAACAAAATATGATAGGAAGGTCACTCATCATCATAATCTTAATTTCAAAAATATTGAACATTAGTACATCGATGATATTAGTAAGTACAATGCAAATGGTTTCTTCAAATTAAATTATACCAAACAATTATTACCATCACTAACTGTAATGTCCCCCACCTCTTAGAGAGGTGATGAGGAGACACAGTGAACTGGGCACCCCCACTAGGTCATAGTCTTACAATGAAGGGGGAAGTCAATGAAGTTAAAGTTATATTTTTAAGTTGACTTAAGAAAGGAAAAAGGGGACTAAAGCTAAAAGATAACTCAACAGAAGAATAGAATATTAACCCTGGGAGTTAACCTAACTCAAAAGATATTTCGAAGGAAAAGGTATAAGAGGCTGGGGTGCACCTATGAGGCATTCTAGTTTTGGATTAGCATTTATTATTTCTCTTGAGCATTTAGTTTGGGGGTTTTGTTGTAAAAAACCTTGTGAGAAACTCAGTGGTGAAATATCCACTCACCTTGTTCCACAGCTTGGTCTCGGGGATGAAATATTCCTCCACACCATTCTAGTCTCAATTCATCTCCATCTAGCACTCCATAAGATAGCAGGTCATACTGTTCTTGTGATTCCAGCAAGGGTGCACCATTATCTAGAGGGAGGTTCGATCCAGCTTATCTAGAGGGCCTGGGGCCATTCCGACACTTGGGTTTTGTTTGTAGGGGCATGATCATTAGTTTGAGGACATTCCTGGAGGGTTATCATCCTCATATCATTATCTACATATTGGGACGTCTTGGAGCCATAGGGGATGTCCTGTGATTTAGAAAAACTCAGATCTAGGGAGATCTGCTTGTGATTTGGTTATGAAACTTCTTCCACGGGATTTCCTTAGCCCGATCTACATTCCGGGAGAGTTTCAAATCATTTGGAGTTGTATTCCTTCAGGGACGAGTTGCATTGGGGTTCCAGCTATTCAGGAGGGCGTAACGTCCATAGGAGATTCAACAATTGGAGGGGTTACACTTAGACGTTGGACTTGAAACTGTAGGAGGAGGTTCCCACTGCCCTGATCTATCATTGGGTCAATTTTGAGATCATTTGGAGCATCTTTCCATCAGGTATGAATTCTTGAGGATTTTAGACTTCACTTGGAGCGTGACACTCTTCAACTAGAGGGTTTTGACATCCAGATCTATTGGGTATTGGTCTTCATCACTTATTCAGCCTTTGGAGGCTTCTTTTGTATCGACAGAGAATTTTTTTGAAGCTCATATCTATTTATTGTATGGCCATCTGAGGTTTATGCTAGATCGGCCATCTATTGTATTGATTCTGCATAATAAAAAGGTCAGATCTTTCTTGTGCTTCTATATATCTTGATTGTGTTATGATCTTCATGTGTTGGATGAATCTTGTATACACTTAATAACTCAATAAACACCTGCACCACAATAAATCAGTAGTATTTAGTGATACCAAGCGAAAATTTTGGCTTGGGATCATTACACTAACCCAAGACTATGGCTAGAAGATGGTGTGTTACAATTGGCAGGGTAAATCGGTTGTTCATTTTCATCTACCAACTACTTGTGGTAGGTTTCTCCTAATAAGAGCTTCTGATGATTTTGAACTAGTGGAATATTTTATGCATCTAAAATGGATTCTGAATCACGATCCTGCAAATTTGAATACATTTTTATTTAGATTGACAAGGATAAAAAAAATGAATTCAATTAGATAACTGAAATATAAATAAAATATGAACTTGTTGGAGATGGAAAGGGAGAACTCCACTATGGACTTTGAGCAATATGGAATGGGATGGAATTTGAAGAATTCACCATTTTATATTATAGGCATTTATTCCTGCATTTGAGTAGAATCAACAATAAATTTTTAAGAATAAGGCAACTTTAAGTAGAAAATGTATACTATGAAGTACTGCAAGTCATGTCAATGCATCCTAAAAGTTAATTTACGATGAATATACTATTTTATGTGAAAATAAAAATTCAAATAACTTTTAAAGAATAACGATGCGCTTATTTAAACAAAACGCACTGGTGCATCTATAACAATATAAAGCATGAGGGTGTTTAATTACTAACCACACAAGTTCTAAATATTTCAAATAAATAAAAAATAATTATATCATATCGGTGCTCTGAAAATATTTAGTGCACCAATGATTTTTATAAACAAACAGACTAGTGCATTATATTAATAAACACATGAGTGTTTCAAAAAACTTAAAAAAAAAACACGGCGTTTTTTTATAATTGAAAATTGAGAGGGAAATTATTTTTTGAAAATATAATTTCATAAAGTCCTTTAAATAGTAAGAAGTTATTCACTATTTCATTATTTTACTAAAATTTACGGGGGAGAGATTTGCAAAAGAGGCATATTGGGGAGAATTGTGGAGCAACATAATACTTTGGATCAACAAAATTATTTAGAAGATCAGAATTTGAAGGGTATAGTGATTCAGTAAAAATCATTTTCATAAAGTCCTTTAAATAGTATTATTCACTAATTCATTATTTTACCAAAATTTAGAGGGGATATATTTGCAAAAGAGACATACTGAGGAGCACTGTGGAGCAACATAATACTTTGGAACAACATAATTATTCAGAAGATCATAATTTGAAGGGTATGGTGATTCAGTCAAAACCTTTTTGGAGCAACAATATTATTCAGAAGATCATGATTTGAAGGGTTTTATCGTTCACTCAAAACCCTACATAGTAAAAAATATAAATTTTACTGTTGATTTTAATAATATTTTTTTTACAATTTTTATCCCTATTGAGATTTAATTAAAAATTAGAAAAAATAAAAAAATTCCATAATTACCTTAAACCATTGTTTTTTCTTTCTTGCATGACAGCAAAATTTCACCTTAAGGATTAACTCCCTGTATCAATTCACAATTAGGGATTTTCATTTTAGGAATTTTAGATTTAATAGGTTTGTGTTTCTATATATAAGGTGTTTGACATGTGATGCAAGGGGACCACTTATTGCATTGGATCCAAACCCTATCGGCCCTATCATGTTTTTGAAAAAAAATATTTTTGGTTATCGATGTGTCGATTTACCTATAATGCATCGCTACATCGATTTGACTATAACACACCGGTGCGCTTACTGATAAAGCACACCAGAAATGATGTAACATATTTTGTTTTAAAATTATGTTCATCGGTGTGTAATATTTTTCATTGATGGTATTTTTTTTGTTTTCATTTTTTACTCTAGGTGCGATGTTCTTATCGATACATATTGCACCATTGTAATTTAAAGTATTTTTTTTAATTTTATTTTTTCATGTCAGTGTGTTTCCTATATCGAACACACTCGTGCTTTCATATTATTAAAACACACGAGAAACCATTGTTTTTTTTAGCTGAAAATTATGTGATTTATTTCTAAAATATATTTGATATCTTATCTATTGAATTGTACATGTTGTATATTGATAAAAAATGTGTGAGAATAGTTCAAGTAAGAAAAATTCTGATCGACACAATGATAGCACATCCAAAAAAAAATGTAAGTTCTTTGTAAATTCTATACAAAATTAATATGTTTCAGCTATATGTAAGATTAACTAATATGTATTGGTTAGTGTGTTTCATGCAGAGCCACAAGATGAAGAATCTTGATAAGATTATTTATGATCTAAGTGCAGAAGAGCGTAAAATCTTGATGGAAAAATTGCAAATGGATGAATCAAGTGAATGAAAACAATACTATTCAATGAGTTCTTTTTTGAATTTTCATTAATACTATACTTAAGAATATTAGATAACATGTTTCAAACAATCTATTAATTCTCATATGTTTAATGTTCTACATAACAACAAAGAAACAAAATGATGTCCTAAGAAAAAAAAAATTATAATATATGTAAATGATGATGAATTGGTCTTTATATCATCTAGAGTGTTGTTGGAGGTTAATGAAAGGTGGAAACACTTTTACAAAAAAATGATGGATATAGAGGAATGAAGGTATAGACATACTTTCCACTTACAATACATAAAAAAATCGAATGATTTTAAGAACCAGGTTATATCCAAGCTACACGAAGTGTTTCCAGAGCAATATTCAATGGGACCTGTCAAAATTGCAATAGAAAAAACTAACAATAGCACAAAATAATTATTCAAAAAGTAATATTCCTAAAAGTGTTTTTCTAGAATATGTATATATTACTATGACACATTCATTTATTGATATCAATTTTATTATATTTAGTTTTCATATGTCAAGATAAGAATAGTTTTCTCTCATGCTACTTTCTTCAAGAAGATTATGAAAATCCCGAAGGATCAACAAGCTGATATCTGAAATATAGCAGTAGCAATGTCCAAAAATATGTACAAGGGGATGGTCAAAGAAATGGAAATAATTTCATCACAAGTGTTACAATGAAAATCACTTTATGCCGTGGGGTAAACCACAATAGACGAAATGACTGCAAAAATCAACTCTAATATCAAGTATGCTATATAAACAAAGATGCTAACAAGACAAGATAAAGATCCTATGTAACATCCCTCTCTAGTGCACTGAGCGAACTTATTCTTTGAGGACACTTGCTCGCAAGTGATCCGGATTATTATGCTATTAAAACATTTGATTTTGATTATGAGGCATTATGGGTTGATGACATGTTGTTTTACTGCATTGACATAGATAGGTGCTATTGACTCGATTTTACTGAGTGTGCAGGATTTTGAACCTCAAGGATGCAGAGGCATCAATGGAACCCCTTGGAATCTGGATCGAGTCAAGGAGTGTACCATTGGGGTTTGATTGTTTTACTATGATATTAGTGCATCTGATTAGATGATGTGATATGGATATATTCTGACATGATTCATTGATGATGCAGGCTAACAATAGCTTGTCGAGCAGACTCACATGTGGAGTAAAGGGGTCATGCATGACTACCAGAGATGTTGAGGGAGAGGTGTGGATAACAGCCCTGCCACTGCCTACTAGAACTCTTGTCATGGCTCGAACTATAGATTAATGTTTACCTAGTTCGAGAGGACCCATGATGTTGTGAGGGCAGACTGCAACAGTCTCTCACGATGATTCTAAGGGGTGCACAATAAGGTGGGGGCCTTATTCCTTAGAGGCCCTTAGGCTCCCACAAGTTCACCTGGCGGAGTATTGACGCCATGGGTTTTTTATGTTTACTAATTCATTCAAGAGGCGAGTGGCACCCTTGAAGCACGTGGTGTGTCCTAAAGGGCACGTCACACAAGGGAACATAAGAGGTGAGTGGCACCCTTGGAGCACGTGGTGCGTCCTGAAGGGCATGTCGCGCAAGGGAACAAATGAGGCAAGGGGCACCCTTGGAGCACTTAGTGCGTCCTGAAGGGAATTTCGTGTTGTTAATGATAAATGAATGAACCTAGACGAACTTAGGATGAATAACGTGATAAGAATTTTAAAAAAAAATTCTCTAATAAAATGTCGCCCAGCAAGAAAATTTAAGGTCTAGGTCTAAATTATCCTAGTGGTAAAATTTTAACTTTTAAAATACACACACACACACATACAAAATAAAAATAAAAACAACAGAAATTATAATTATACTCTTAGTTAAATATTGTAACAAGAAGGTGGTAAGAAATTTAAATGATTCATAAAAATCTGTTATGGTAAAATTTAAAAAAAAAAGGGAAATAATTGTTTTATTATTTTATGATAATTTAAAACTATTAACTAAAAAGGGAAAAAGGAAAAAGGGGGTTAATTTCTACACCTGCCAATTTGAGTCCTAAATGAAAAGGGGAAAGAGGGAAATCTAAAATATTTAGGAAACTAGGAAAAGAGGGAAACAT
>JASDQU010031578.1:0-21436 GCA_032191745.1 Picea mariana | reverse complement strand
TACACCATTATTATAGTTCTTTGCATTTCAATAGATAAGAGCAACATAAGAACAAGATCACTGAGAAATACACATTCACAAGAGACATAGTATTTATCCTGGGAAACCCTCTAGGGGAAGAAAACCCAACAAAAACTTTTGTATCATAAATTGTCAATACAATGTCAAGAGATAACTCAAGCCAATACAGAAAGTCATCCCCAAAAGATGCACCACTCTTCTCCCTCTCTCCAATTGTTAAGTCGCAACTTGCCTCTCAGAAATGAGCAACTGTGTTGTGTGATAAAGTGAGGCGCTAGCCTCTCTATATATACAAGTCTGGCATGTGTGAAGTGTCTTCAATGGCAGGGTCGACTTCTCACTCTAGTTGGGTAAACCCACCTTTATTATATTTTTGGGTCTCAATAATAATTGTTGGGTCTGACTTCTTATTCTGCCTATTACAATTGTTTTTTGACCAATCCGCAAAAGGGGATTTGGTCCTAATACAATTATCGACATGATCAATCCACAATGGGGATTGATCCTATAAATAATATATCAATAATAATAAGAATACTCTTTGCAGTTACATTATTTCAACATAGTCGACAGAGCCGACTAGCCCCTACAACACCACTACACCCCCTTCTATGAAGTATGAATCCTCTTCTTAGATATAAGTACTTATCCATTTGTCGGTGTGATCTTGAACTTACTATAGTGAAGTATGCAATTGAATGGTTGATTGAACCTCACTCAAGCTCTAATCTCTACCATGAAAACTAATGCCTAGATCTCTCTTAGCAAAGGTATACTTATGACCAAAGATATTTTACCAAATATTTCTCCAGCGTAATGACACTTTTACTTGACACTTCACATTCCTTGCTTTGATCTTGTATTTATAATATATGGAGGTCATAATATCAATGATGTATAGAATGCATGTCATGCATGTGTGAGGCTTGCATGGTCTGAACTCGTAGCTTTTAGCTTTCCTCATGTTTTTCTATTTTCAATGCATATTGAGGTAGCCATAGGTTTTCCATTGTTATCTAGTGGTTGATTTCATTTATCCCTAAGAAAAAGCACAACCAACCACATTCATCACCAGGAACAACCACAACCTATGTGTAATTTTGAAGGAGAAACCAATACTAATGTGCCACACTTTTGCATAAGGATGTATATTAGCTCAAATCAACTTTATTTGGTCCAAGGTACCAAATACAAGTATAACACTCACATGTCATCATGATGGGTGAGTTAACTAGAAGATAAAAATCCCCTAAAATCTAAGAATGACCAAGATTAAACTCATTAATGTCATATCTAGGGCTAGCATTATATCATGGGAATGGGACTCATAGGGGAATGGGAATGTTGGATATGCCATGAATGGTTGATATTGGCTATGTCAATGGAGATCAACAATCTAGATCTCACTGTGGGAGGCAGGCCTATTGAACCATCTTAGTAAGTAAAAACATCCCAAATGTAACATCCTCGTTACCTATTTCCTCTGATACCAATTTCTAACGTTACCTATTACCAATTTGTAACGTACCCAACCTCCTAGCTGGGTATCGCACTCTGATACCACTTTGTAACATTACCAGCTTACTACTAAGCAATGCTACTCCAAATTCTAGTGCGCATATTCTACTCTATAACATTGGTCTGCGAAGAAATACTTGAAGTAACGCGCTCGACCCCAAGTTGGGTTGCACCACACAAACTTTCCTCTTCTGACACAACTTATAACAATGAAAGTAACAAAATACAATTGTGCGCACAAGCATAATAAGCACCCAACATTACTTTGCGTGTAATCCATTCTAACATGTTATCATTGTTATGTGTGCAACCATTTTGGCATCACACACCAATTCTATTATCTTTATGCATGCAGACTGCTTCCATGTGCACACAAGTAAATCCAGCCTCTTGTGCGCATAGAGTATTTCCCTGTGTGCATGGCCATTATAACCTCACCTCAGAGACTCATGGCCATTATAATAAGGTTGAATTAACATGAATAACTAATAGCAATTTTCATACTTTGCATGTACGACTACAAATATTGAATATCAACACCACACTTACATGTGCAAGCAACATTATACAAAATAACAACAATTACTTATATGCAACATCATACAAGAATTAAACCCATATTAAACATAGATAATTAAGCACGCAGTAAATGAGACAAGCGTATAAACGACACTTATCTTTTATGAAAATTCACGAACTGCGCACAGAACTCAGACATTCCTCCCATCCATAGGATTTTTTGCTCATATACTTTCAGCAACAGATCCCCCGAGTTGGGGCTTAAAATCCACCAAGGCAAAAGGATTCCTAGTGTCAAGCTAAGGTCTGATAATCAACATAATTGTTCAGTCCAAGGTGCTCATTGTTGTAACTAGCCTACAGTCTCTCATTCCCTACAACTTTGTCCCACCCAAGTAAGTGTGCCCCTTCTCTACTCAAAGATCCCTCGGCTACCCCACTTCCCTTCGAGAGCTTCAGTAACAGGCTGGATAGGAAGTCTCAAAGCACTGCAACTAATGCTCAGTGCACTAGGGAACAATATCTAGCAAAAATCTCACATGGAGAGAATACTCACGGGCCTGACAACCCGCCTTTTTGGCAACAAATCTCCCACCTGGAGAGAATGCTCATGGGCTTGGGAACCCGCCTCTTCGACATCAAATCTCTCACCTATATAGAATTCTTATGGGCCTCACAACCCACCTCTTCGATAACATATGCTATGGTTACAATATGGAAACCCCTTTACAAACTCTTCTTTGCAGATAAGGTAATGGTTGTCCTTCCTCAGATGGTCCGACCCCTTCCGCACATGATAAAAATGAATGAATTTCCCCCCCTCAAAATACACTAAGGCAAGCAATATATATTGCATGCCTTAAACTGGACACTTGTAACCTTAAGAACTAGATTTAGACACGTGGTGACTCGTTCCCATCCCTCAGGAACTTAGGATAAATACTTATCCATAATTATACTTTTCAAAAATATTAATAAAATATCCCCTTAGACTCAAGTCCCCCCTTTTCCATTTTTCTGTGGAGTTAGTCCCCCATCTCTTTTCGTTTGATCTGTTTGTGTGCATCGATGTAATATTATTAATAACTTGAGTGTGATTACATTTTAAAAGGATAGGTGCACTGGCCTATTTGCATCCCGGCTCACCAGCCTCGTAACCACACAGGCTCTTTGGCCTCAAATACATATACATCCATATATATATAACTTGGTTCAATGTGCACTTCAAGGTAATCCCCGCACACTTACTCAAGTGCATGCAACACTGTGAAATGTGTGCACCCTTCCTTTAATGTGAAACTATGCGCACTTACCCAAGTGTGCTCAACACTATGAAATGTGTTCACCCTTTCTTTCATAACAATCCTCGCGCACTACTCCGATGGACGCAAAATCAAAACTTGTTGTCAATGGCTCACCGTCCTAAATGTACATTTACATTTACAATTGATACCAACGACTCATCATCCTATATGTACCATTACAAATGGGGTTCAGATTAAGGACATTACATTCCCCTCCCCCTTATTTATGCATTGTCCTCAATGAATTATATACACATGTACATACAAAAACTTCAAAAGTCTTCAAAAAAATGAAGGTAATCTATCCACATAGCATCCTCATGCTCCAAAGTTGCATCCTCGGGACCGTACCAAGTCTATTGGACTTTACTAGCTCCATGGCTCGATTCTGGAGCTTTTTTGTTTTTCGATCCAATATGCAAACCTGTTGCACTCGAAAATCGCCCTCTGGCTCCACCTGAATCACATTCCCATCAATATGATGATTAGCATTAGGTACGTGCTTTTTAATCAATTATACATGGAAAACAATATGAATACATAAGGATACATGAAATGCAATCATATATGCGACATGACCAATCCTCTCTATGATTTCAAATGGACCACAATAGCATGCTACTAGCTTAGAACAATTTCCCAACTTCAGGGAATTGTGCATGGATTTTACTTTGAAGAACACATGATCACCCACTTTAAACTCTCTGTGGGTTCTTCCTTTATCTGTGCATCTTTTATGCATGTCTTGGGAAGCCTTTAAATTCTGCCTTATCTTTACCATATGCTCCTCCATTTCTCAGAGTAGATCTGGCCCAACCATTGAGCGGTATGTTGGGTTGTCCCAACTCACTAGTGTGTTGCACTTTCTACCATAAAGTGCCTCAAATGGGCTCATCTTTAAATATGCTTGATACCCATTGTTGTAATCAAACTCTACCAAGTGAAGGTAGTCTTCCCATTTTGATGGTTTATCGATCACATACATCTTGAGCATATCTTCAATCACCTGATTTACGCTCTTTGTTTATCTATCTAACTTGAGGTGATATGTTGTGATAAAGTTCATATTTGTCCCAAATCCTTTGAATATCCCTTTCCAAAAGTTCGATGTGAACTTAGAATCTTTGTCAGACACAATTATCTTAGGTACACCATGCATATTAGCAATTTCTCGCATGTATATTTCAGCAATGTTGGTTGCCTTGTGCGATGACTTCACTTGAATAAAATGGGCAGCTTTAGTAAGCTTGTCCACCACTACCATAATAGAATCATGTTTCTCAGCAATCCTAGGCAACTTAGTAATTAAATCCATGGTTGCAACTTCCCACTTCCACATGGGAATGGGAAAAGTTTGTAGCAAACCAGCTGGATGTTTGTGCTCATCCTTGACCTTTTGACGTTCAAGGCATCTAGCAATAAAATCAGCAACCTCCTTTTTCATGCCAGGGCAATAGTATTTTTTTTTTTATCGCTGCAATTGTTTTCTAATATCTTGGGTGCCTAGAATAAGGAACCTTATGCATCTCTGAAAATAAAAGATTTTTCAATTCTTGATCATTTGGTACATAGAATATGTGCCTATACATGAGGATTCCATCCTCTTTTAGCTCATAACCTTCTAATTTCTATTGTGACATACCTTGTTGTAAATTCGCCTTTATGTCCATGTAGTGTTGATCTGATTTGGCAACCTCTAGAATTATGTCACTCAAATCTTACTTGTACATGCTAATGGTTGTAATATGCATCCCATGCACCCTCTTGTTGAGTGTGTCAACCACCTTGGTCTCTTTTCCTTTGATATGATTTATGTTAAAGTCATACTCATTGAGGAATTCTAACCACCTACTTTGTCTGGCATTTAAACTTGGTTGTCCAAACAGATACTTCAGACCACTATGGTTTGTTCTCGGCTAAAAACTTGTACCCATGAGATAGTGTCACCACATCTTCAAGGCATGCACGATGGATGATAATTCTAAGTCATGAGTAACATAGAGCCTTTCATGCTCTTTTAATTTCCTCAATTCGTAGCATACCACATGCCCATTTTGACTAAGGACTCCACCG
Source organism: Picea mariana (assembly GCA_032191745.1). Taxonomy (NCBI): domain Eukaryota; kingdom Viridiplantae; phylum Streptophyta; class Pinopsida; order Pinales; family Pinaceae; genus Picea; species Picea mariana. The sequence goes on along the minus strand of JASDQU010031578.1, from coordinate 16,001 downwards.
ATCCCTTCCTTGCATGCATTCGTGCATACAACGAAGTCTTCCTCTAAATCAACAATTCTCAAAATTGGCGCACTTGTCAATAAATTATTCAAGTATTGAAAACTCCTTAAACAGTCTGGAGTCCATTCAAATCACACACCTTTCTTTTGCAAGGATGTAATTGGGTGTGAAATATTTGATAATTCTTAAATAAACCTTTTGTAATAACCTACAAGTCCCATAAAAGACCTCACCTCTGCAACATTTCTTGGTGTTGGCCATTCCTCAATGGCCTTTATCTTTTACGGATCCACAAATATTCCTTCCTTGGAAATGATATGACCCAAATAATGAATTTTTCGTTGGTAAAATGAGCACTTGCTCAACATTGCATACAGTTGATGCTCCCTCAATACTTGTATCACTATCCTCAAGTGTTGCTCATGCTCTTCTTCAAACTTTGAATAAATAAGTATGTCATCCAGAAATACAATGACCAACTTATCTAAGTAATTTCTGAAAACTCCATTCATCAAACACATGAAGAAAATTGGTGTATTTGACAACCCAAAAGGCACCACTGTGAACTCGTAATGTTCATACCTCATTCTAAAGGCAGTTTTGTTGATATCTTCTTCTTTAATTCTCACTTGGTGATATCTATATCCGAGATCAATCTTTAAAAATATATGTATGCCCCTCAACTGATCAAAAAGTTCATATATCCTTGGCAAAGGATACTTGTTCTTTACTGTTACTTTGTTCAATTGCATGAAATCGATACAAAGTCTCAACGTACAATCCTTCTTCTTCATTAACAATATTGGGGCACCCCAAGGTGACACACTTGGGCATATATACCCCTTCTTCGGAAGCTCTTCAAGTTGCATCTATAATTCCTTCAACTCTGGCATACTCATCCTATAAGGAGTCTTAGATACGGGTGTTGCTCCAGACACCAGATTTATAGAGAAATCGATATCTCTTTTCGGTGGAAACCCTAGTGTCTCTTTAAAGACATCCTCAAATTCTTTCAGTACTGCGCAGTCTTCAACATTTGGCACTTTATCCTTAGGTGCCTTCTCCATGTACGTTGCAAATACTTGGCATCCTTTCCTGAAGCTTTTCTTCAATTGCAAGGTTGAAACATCCCTAATAGTTAAAGTTCTTGGAATGCCTTGAACTACTCTTAAGTTTCCTTCCTCATCCAAGAAATTAAATGCCTGATTGTAACAGTCTAGAATGACATGATTTTGTTCCAACCAATCCATACCAATGAGGCAATCATATGAGACCCAAGGTATAATATTCAAATCAACTTTTGTGCGTGGTCCATTCATTTACATTGAACATTCCTTAACCATCTCATTAATTTTCCTTTTTTCTTCTATAGCTAACTACACCAACCAAGGTTTTCCAAGATTGCTTCTTGGTAGTTGGAATCTTTCCACCATATTAGGATCCAGATAACTATGACTAGCTCATGAATCAATTAAAATAGCAATGGGTTGGTTATTGATCTCAAAGGAATCAGGATATCAAACTCTGAAATTCTTTCTCATCTACTCTTTCTTGATGATGTGATTATGTTTGGTGTGGGAATTTTCTCGGAGTTTCAAGCATTAAAAAATATACTAGAGATTTTTTACCTTGATACAGGTATGAAAGTAAACAAAGAAAAATCATCAGTGCTTATCAATGGAATACATGAGGAGGTTGCAACCCAGCTGCAAGGAAGTCTTTTGTATACTCAAAATCGTCTTGACAATGGGATGAAGTCTTTTGGTTTCATGTTGAAACCAAAAGAATATGCTTTCGGGGATTGGTTGTGGATAAAATTCAAAAATGAATCTTATTTCAGGCCCATCAATGGCTTTTAAGAGGCGGGAGACTAGTTCTATTGAATGTTGTACTAAGCAGTATCCATGTTTATTGGGAAACAATAGCAAAAATCCTAAAAGGAATACTTCACAAAATCAGGAAGTTATGCTTTCATTTCTTATGGGTCGGAAATTCGGAGAAGTGTATTTTTCCTCTGGTTAAATGGACAAGGTTGGTCATGCCAAAAGAGCTTGGTGGTTGGGGTATCAAGAACTTGGTCTAGTTTTCTCGTGCATTGGTTTCCAAAAGCATGTGGAGGCTACTACACAATGACATGCTTTGGGGCAGAATGTCATCTTCCAAGTATATCTTAAGGCAATCTTTCATAGAGTGGATTAGGACACCTATAAAGAACACACAAAATAGCTCAATTTGTTAGAGTCTAAAAATCATTTATGATATCAACTGATTTTTAGAAAATTCTTGGAGAATAAAAGTCCCAATTTCAAAGGTTACATCATCCATCTTTTTTTTATTTTTTTGCAAAAAATGTGTAATAAAATGTTAGAAACTAAGTGTCGAAGGGAGTGAAAAAGTGAAATGTAAGTGAATGATAGTCTAGCTTTTTTGGACGACAATATGTATATTCTAATGATATGGAATATAAAGTTTTTTGTTCTTTGAAATCTATATATATATTGTATGATTGTTAAGAGCGATGTAAAGTTGTTATAGGCCTATGGTTTTCAAGACCATAGGGGATTTCATAGGTGAATAAGAATTATGTTACAATGTGGATGGAAAAATAAATTGCAACTTGAGGATTTATATGGCACTTCTTAGACACGTGACATTCCTCCAAACCGGCTAGGATAGGGTGTAAATAAACAAACAAACAAAATTAAATTTTGGTCACATAGTCATTAATTACCCATTTTGCAATAGTGTGAGAAAGGATCAGTAGTGGGATTAATAGGCTCATCGGAATCTATTGTTATTGGATAAATCGGTGAATGCAGACATAAACTAATCACCTTAGATCCACCTGGATCTAGAACAAAACAAGACAGGACATGATGCTTTCCCTAAGTTGCTAACATTGAATTTACTACCAAAGAAGGAATAGATGACATACCTTTAGATATCGCTTCCTTATATCTTTGTTGTCCCTGCTTCGCTCTAGTGCTTTTGTGAGATCAGATCTGCAATGACACAAACCAACCAAAGTGAAAGCAACAATTGTAGATTCAATGGAAACCTAAACATGTGATCAAGGAGTCATGCAATAAAACACTAATGATTTTATGGGAAAGAAACATGCCACTGTATCATATTAAGTAAAAGTGGAAGATACAACCAAATTGCCTTTATTTCGCAAGTTCCCTTTCAATGGTCCTTTGTTCCAAAACACACATACACTTTCTCTGAATTCGTATGAAGATGGTCCACAAAATATTGATAGACAAATGGAGGCCTCAAGCATCAGTTGTAATAGGTTCCTTGACACAGTCTTTAGCCTATTCTTTCAAAAATTCTTTGCTTGATCTTGCTTAACCTTTTCCCTGAGAAATACATTATTATATAGGAGAAGATGAAGTGGTTACTAGGATGGGGATGATCCCACCAAATCAAAGAAGCCAGTAAGATCACAACCATACGAACGCCACCTCACATTCCAGAAGATTCTCCTTCTAAAAACTTCGTGAAACTTCTTCCTTTTCTTAGCTTCAAATGTCGTCACACCCTGCCTATATAGCAGCATGTGGAATCCTGCGAGCGAGGCATAGAGAATCCTGTAGAAATCATTGATTTCCGCAATATGTACCACTGTCAACCTGCGGCGTCATTCTAAAAATGTTATTTGTAGGGGAAGAACTTAGCCATTTTCCTCATGTAAAATATTGTTTTGGAAGCCTGGACACATGCCTGTAGGGTCATTATCAAAGTGACCAAAATAATGTGTAACAGAATGCCCCCCAAAGTATGAGGTTGGAACATGTGACATCCGAAATACTTTGTAAAATGTGTGTGTGTGTCGGTAACAAGGAGCGCACCAAGCAGGAACCTACAAACAATCAAGCATTTGCATAGAATTATACCATCTCTGATGTAGCCATTCCCATGTTCAGACTACAAGTAATTGAAATCATAAATGCAAGTCATGGCCACTAATTATACACCGTGGATCCATGTGGACAAGATTCTACATAGCCACCAGTAATACATTTTGGATCTATGGATTGGAAAGTTTAAATTCAGACACATCCACAAGACATACACAGTGGATTTGTGTGTCAATACAAATCATAAATACTCCATCGCAACCTAGACCCAAAAGATAAGATCCAGGGTCTTCAATCCCGTTGTCTGTAAGTATGAATCTAACCATGCGATTACAGGTGTTGAAGTCGAACATGGTAGAAACCACTTGATTACCGATCATTGATGAAAACCGTTAACAAGTGTGAGGGAAATCACCATTGATGTCAATGACTCCCAAGGTACCTTAGTACAATCCATTAAATGTGAATAAATGAGTTCAAGTCGAACACTCGATGAAATCTCTCAATCAGGGACCAACGACGTGAATCCACTATCGAAAGTGAAGAAACCTGCCATTGAGGCATGTAGGCTCTAAGGTACTAAACAATTTCTAAGTATTGTTCCCAGATGATGAGTTGAAGTCGACAGGAAAAGACTCGTCACAGGAGAGCCTTGATGTATCCCCCATCAGTGACACGAAATAAGTAACAGATTTAGGGTAGATCAAAGTATGAAAATGATTCGAAACTGACACAGGGAAGGCCGACATGGTAAGAAATGACAATGCAAATGGCCGACTCAGGAGAGGGTTTGTTTGGACTTCTCTTGAACATATGAATGACACGACACTAGCCTTGGCAGCATTGACTCAAAGACGATACAAGATATGGACTTGCAGAAAGTCAGACGAGAGACAAATGGATTTCCCAACCCGGATTCAAATGATGAAGAGGGTGTCATGTTCAAGAGTGACTAGTACTGCCACTAACACAGGTACAGAGACACAATTCTTTCCCAAATTTTCCCCCACCATTTCTGATGAGTACCTCTTTATTTTTACGCAAGCTTAAGGAGGATAACATATGATTGTTGATGTAAGCTCATCCTTCAGACAAGTCCCTCAAAGTATTTTTAACGAACCCTAAGAAGGAGTGGTTCGGTCACATGCGGGTCTTTCGATGTTTGTTTAACGAGTCCAAAGATAGAAAACTCGAAAGTTTTTCATGTTTATAGAGTCTGAAAAAACACATTAAAGAGAACTCTCTCAGTTCCTTTTTCGTAAAATAATTCAACGAGACCGAAAAAGTGATAAACTATCGCCCATAGAATGTTTTCTTCAAATACTTTTACGAGTGTGAAAAGAACAAGGTCGCTTGGCAATCTTTCATTTTTACAGAGTGTGAAAAGAGCTTAAAGGATACTCCACGGGTTCCGCTTTTTGTGTTTCCATGACGAGTACAAAAAAATGAAAAAAGTATACTCGGTTACGTTCTCATCTATTGGAAACCACGAGAACAAACAAAGACTAAGCTCGAGGTTTTTAAAAAAAAAAACTTAAAAAGGAATATGTAACAAACATAAAAGTGAATTAAAAATATCCGTACAACATTGTTCAGGATTGTAGCCTTTCCACCTGCGAAAAATAAAAGACTCATGGGACCATTAGACCTTTAGATTATGATAAAATGCATTAAAATATTATTAAATATTATTTAGAAAAAGAAAAAAGTAAAATAAATAGCGGTAAAACTTCCTATTAGCTATTTCATTTGCATTTCATTCAAAACATGTCTAGAAACCTTGGTTTTACCTCATATTTTGGCTTTCGATTGCGAGAAGCACATGCTACCATTCAGCAAACAGTCTCCGTCAACATGGTAAGCTCGTCATCCTCTTCTTTTTCAATGGATTAAAATTCATTTATTTTGGTTAAAGGGTAGTTTTTGGATGAGTTTTTGGGACGGTAGGGTCGCGCTGGGGCTGTCACAGGTGACCAGTATCGGTACCTGCGGAAATCAAAGATTTCCGCAGGAGCCCTATGGTTCACCTACGGAAACCCCGCACTGTATGTGAATTTTGTCTGCGGCGACCGAAAATCCAAAAAGTTACCCACACATTTGCCCAAAAAAGAATTTCAAATGCAACGTTTAAAGATGCTAATTATTTTTCTCGTCTCCATGCAAGTTTTTGATTGCAAAAATATTGGAGTGGAGAGAACAAGAACACGAGGATGATGACTTTGAGGCCTTGAATGATCCAGGGACCGTGAATTCCCTACGACGGTGTGGATTATTAAAAAATTTCAAAATCCAGGGCATGAGATCCTAGCTGAGATTACTAGAATACCTGGTCCACATGTGGGAGGTAGACCAACAGGTGTTTCATGTAGGTGTCTAGGTTCTTTCCTTGGATATCAAAGACATTTACTTTTTGACAGGATTATCCCGTCGTGGAGCACATGTGACCTTGACAAGAGGTCGAGGTGGTGGTTTGTCGATGAGCGAATACATACGTCGGCACTGCAAACCTGAGGCCGAAAGGTGAAAAGCTAAGGTAGCTATCAGAAGTGTTTAGTATTTAACTCTATGAACCATTTTGTTTACCATTGCATGGATGGCGGGAAGTGCATCTCCACACATAGCCCTCCAAAGTTATTTTCAGTATGTCTTGGAATGCACGGAACCTCGTGTGTTCAACTGGTGCGATGGTCTTCTTTGCAGTATGAAGACACAGTTAACCAAGAGCAAGAATGGGGACCTGAAGCAATTCGGGTATGGGTCCATTTTGGTGTCTTTCTTCTTAGAAAGAGTCTCTCATTTACGCCTACAGGTAGAGTGAGGTATATCAGCACCATGAGATCTGAGGATGTAACGGTGGTGCGATCTCATGGCACGACATGTAGTGGGCCCCATTGTGAAATACAATGATGCATTCTTTGATTGGCTTAGGCCCCAGATATTGATGATCGATGATTATGCCTACGCTGGCTTGGACTTTCGAGGTGACCCCAATTTGGTTTTACCTAAGGGTTCTCAATGGGGGGACCTAGGTAAGAAAAACATTTTTCTTTTTATGATGTTTTTGTGAATTTTTTAGAATATAAGATGCTTTTTATGTTTTCTATCCAATTACTAATCAAAAATCTTGACCATGCAGATGTAGGTCCACACCAGCGTCTGGGTACATCCCCCATTCAGAGGCGAAGGGAAGCAATTGTAGTAGCCGAATGGGATGCTGACGACTACGAGGCAATCGAATAGAATCTGGAGGGTTTAACAGTAGACATCTCGGACATCTCGATCAATGAGATACCAAGGTGTTATTAGTGCCACATCGTAGGCGCGTCTGGTTCACTTAGTCGACTACTCTATAGGGTAGCACGGGCAATAGTATGCTACCATGAGCAGCATCCATGATGTTATTTTGTAGAGGCCAGGGGCTTCAAATTTTGATATTTTGGTCTTTTGGACGGAAAACACTTTTTGTAAAAAAAAAACATTTTTATCGCTATATATATATATATATATATACATGAGGCTTCTACTGACTTACTTTGCTTTATATACAACATGTGATGTGTGATTGGATTTATAAATGTCTCAAATGCCTGTCTAACACATAATTAGCTAATGCATTAGTTAACGTATTTAGACATCTAGGAATGTGTTGATACTCAATATAATCAAAGTAACATTCCAAGAGATGAATTCATAAATATACCTGTAACAATGTAGGACTTTGGATAGTATAGATGTTACTTAATTGCAGCACTACTAGCTGCGAATCGAGTCGTACAACTAGTCGTCGAATCTCAAGTGAAATAGCATTGGTCAGCAATTCGATGACTATGCTATATTTTGCGATATTATTGGTTGCACGACCAAGGAAAACACCTTGTAGACTGATAAGTTCATTCGTGGGTGCATAGATTTCCCAAGCAGCAGAAGCTAGGTTCTGAGTACTATGACTAGCACCATCGACGAAGCCAATGTAGGATAGAGAAAACACCGACATCTGGAAACCAAGCACAATGTAAGGTAAGCAATTGGGGGTCGAAACCAAATAAAGAAAAGCACACAAAAGTATGATACAGTAAAAATATAAGCACTCATGCAAAGATAGTCTAAGCATAGTACTTCTTCAAATAAAGCCCATTTTTGGGTTCACTCAAAGGAATTCCATCATAATCTACTAACTCGTATGCTCCCTTCTCCAACACTCGTTTGACAATATAAGGGTCGCGCCACATAGCCTCGAATTTTCCGGCCCCTAGTAAATCACGATCCTCTTCATAGAGGAGAACTAGATCACCTTCGGAAAAAACATGCGGCTTGACATGCTTGTCGTATTGGGATTTTACACGTTTCTTCTGGGTTTCAATAACCAGGGTGACATCATTACGAGTTTCGTCTAATCACATAAGATACAATAGACGTTCTTCCTCAATAGAGGTGTTGGGAAGAATTTCAATGGCTAGCTTCAATGAAGGTATCTCACATTCAATCAGCAGAACAACTTCTATACCATACACCAACTGAAAAGGTGAATCCCATGGCGGACTTCACGGATGTCCGATATGCCCACAATGCTGAAAAAAACATCATGTGCCAACGTGTCTTGTGAATGCCTATTATCCGTGGAAGCATAGTGATGAGAACTTTATTTATCGCTTCAACTTGGCCATTGGCCTGTGGATAGTAGGGTTTGAGTTTTCATGTCGAAGACCCAACTTTTCGGTAAGCTCGGACATCATGAAATTTCAAAAATGGCTATCGTGATCGGTGATGATAGCTTGCAGGATTCTGAATCATGTGATGATATGATTGAATATAAATAGGGCTGCAATTTTTCCAGTATTATCAAATGTGGGCATCACCTCGGCCCATTTTGTGAAATAATCCACGGCTACGATAATGTATCCATGCCCCCTGACTGAGTGAGGGTTACAGGTCATGAAATCAATGCCCCATTTCACGAAAGGTCCAACGGAAACTACAGGGTGTAAAGGAGCAGGATGCGACCTTATTTTGTTGTTGTATGTTTGGCAAGCATGGCATTTTTGAACGAAAATAATACAATATTTGAATAAAGAAGGACAAAAATACCCTGCTTGTAAGATCTTTTGGACAGTAGCATACCCGGACATGTGACCACCAGAGGCTCCAAAATGGAAGTCATTCAAAGCTTTCTCAGCCTCATCATAGGTGAGACAGCGTCGAAAAACAAAGTCAACCCCACGGCAATAAAGAGTGTCACCAAGGATAATGTACTAACGGGCTTGATAATGTATACGACGACGATCAGCGCTAGACAAATCGGGCCGGAAAGTTTGAGTCTAGATATAAATAATGATATCCCCATACCAAAGGTCATCAGAACTGATCAGAAAAAGAGATTCATTGGGTAAAGAATCCTTTGTTACATTTTCTGTCTCAGTGCAGGGAAGGTCACATATCAGTTCAACAAACACCAAAGATTTCTTAGACTTAGCGCGTTCGAACTCTAAGTCAAACTCCTGGAGAACCACTATCCATTTGGAGTATTTTCCCCCCTAGAAATTGGCGTGTAAGAATGTGTTGCATAGGGTTGCAATCAGAAATTACAGTGGTCTTGCGTAATAGGATATAGTGACGAAAACGTTGGACAGGTTCAACAACTGCCAAGGCCAGTTTTTCAACGTGCAAGTATTTGGCCTCGATAGGCATGAGACTCCGACTCAAATAATAAATCACGTGTTCGTCGTGTAAATCGTCTTCTTGGACTAGGACCATAGCAATGGTAGAGTCTGAACCAGCGAGATAAAGGAAATAATCTCGACTATAATCAGGCGAGAAAAGTAGTGGGGTACGAGTTAAAATCAACTTCAAATGTTCAAAGGCTTTGTTGGCAGTGGTGTCCCATACGAACTCAGAACCTTTCTTCAGCAGTCGAGTAAATCCAAGTGTTAACTCAGCATAGTTGGGGATAAAACGACATAAAAAGTTTGCCTTCCCTTGCAAACTTTGCAGCTGACAGAGTGAGGAAGGAGGAGGGAGATTGAGAATCGCCTCTACCTTCAAAGGATCGACCCTAATCCCCTGATGTGACACAATAAAGCTCAGGAGTCGGTCGGACTCCACACAAAAGACACATTTGTGTGGGTTTAAGCGTATACGATAGAATCGACAACAAAGGAAAATGGCTCGGAGGTGTGTCGGATGGTCACTACGATGCATGGAATGCACCGGCAAGTCATATAGATATGGTTGTAAAATGTGCTTGATATCATGAAAAATGTAAGACATGGCGCGTTGAAAAGTTGCACTGACGTTCTTTAAATCGAAGGGTAGTTTCTAGTAGGCAAAGGTGCCCCAAGGACAAATGAAAGCGGTTTTGTGTTGATCCGCGGGTAAGATGTTGATTTGATTATATCCAGAGAAACTGTCCATCAAAGAGAAGATCTCACTTCCGGTGCAATCGTCAACAATTTGGTCAACGAAGGGGGTAGGAAAGTTGTCCTTAGGAAAATATTTGTTGATGTCCCTATAATCAACGCAAACATGGATCATACCTTGTTTCTTGTTAATCGGAACTAGATTACATACCCAATCAGTTAAAGCCACGGGATAAATAAAGCCATCTTTAAGAAGTTTTTCGACCCCAATCTTGATAGCAGTTGCCTTACGAGGATGGACCAGGCGAAGTCTCTGTCGGACAGTTTTAGCGCTCGAGTAGGTCTTAATTTTGTGTACAATAATATCAAGGTCAATACTTGGCATCTCTTCATAGCTCCATGCAAAGATGTCATGAAACTCTTGAAAAAGGGACTTATATATGACAACCTCATCGTTGGAACATGAAGCTTCGATATGAACATTTTTTACTACTCCAGGTTTAATAGATATGTCGAGGGGGATGGTGGGTGAAATGTTACTCAAGTTCCCTTCCTATAACACATCGTGTGTGGACTCGAGAACAGAGAAAAAAAAAATGGTCGACAAAGGTGATGCTCTAGGAAGAGGATGGAATGATGATGCCCATCATCCCATGGGGTGTCTGCCATGGACATAACCAACATTATCATCTTGTCCGTAGGAAAGATAACGTGAAACAAATCAGGAGATGAATCACGAAGAGAGGGAGTAGAAGGGTCGGCCGATTGAATGGCTTGATAAGCAGATTCAACTGGACTTACAGGCATCTGATTGCCATAGTGAAGAAAATCACCAGGTTCGGGTACTAACCACGAGTCGGAAGACGCGGGGGTTTCGCGGATGGAGGTGGAAATCATGTTAATCGAGGCAACCAAAGGAGGTGAAACATCGGGTGGTGCGATCGGGAAAGTACCCATCAAAGTTGAATCTTTAAGCAAACCCACACCGACATTCTCATACCCAAGAGGTGTCTTGGAAATGAAGGGTACGTTGTTAGTATGAGTATCAGAGTTAAAAAAGGTCAGTTGATCTACTGTAACAACTTTTCTCTGATGTGGAAAATGTACAACACGGAAAAGAGTAGACACGACTACACGCATGGAATCAATCCAGCTACGGCCAAGTAAGAGGTTGTAATCGAGAGGTGCGTCAAAGACCTTGACTTCAACATTGATCGATTTTCCTTCTAACATAATAGGAAACGAAGGGACTACACCATAGGGTTTAAAGTTAGATTTATTGAAGGCTTTGAGCGTGTTGTGTCATTCAGTTAGGGGGGGAGAGCCAATGGCTTTCCAACAAGCAACAGACATTACACACATCAAGGCACCCTCGTCAATGACTGTCCTACAAATGTTCTTGTCTGCGACAACAACTTGTATCTGAAATGCGAGTTGAGGGGGTAACCTTGGAATGTGATCATCCAGGTCAAAAATTATCAAATTGGTATCCATAGGTTCAATTCCACCAATAGCCTTTAACAGAGCCTTCCGTTGAGTGGGACAAATTTCAGGACCTCGAGAGCCGACATCGCGGAAGGTTCTTGTGCCAGATCTTCTACAATAGTGTAGTTTTGAGCAGCACGTGCATGAGGATTGAAGGCAGACTTTCAGACAACACCCTTTGGGGGAGGGTAAAGAACTGTGTCGAGGATCGGTCGTTCAAGATGAAGAGGACCATTGGTAGTTGGAGTCGAGGGAGACTGTTAAACCAACGAAGGTGGGGTATCATCAGATTTCTCCTTTGAGGAAGAGTAATATTTGGCTCGAGTGGTAAGTGTGGCGTCATTCACTTTTGAATCACCACTACACATAAGGACATAGGAGGTAGTGGAGGAAGAAGGTTGATCATGGATGACCAATTGAGCCTATTGTTGAGAAGGGAAGGGTTGAGACAACACGGAAGGTGTAGGAGGTTTGGTGGTCCCTTGAAGGAACTTTGTGACCTCGGCACGTCTTGGACATTCCTTTGTGTAGTGATCATCACTGCAGATAAGGCAAGGATAGTGAGGTTTGTGTTTGTCCTTATCATCAGCATGTTGTGACTTGGACTTGTCGGATTGTGGGTTCTTATTTTTATCCTCCTTATTCCTACCCTTCCCTTTTTTAGATTTATTCTTACCGGTAGGAATAGATTGAACAACGTTCACTTCCGAAGTTTTACCGATGGGAGGAGTGGGAGTCGGAGCAGTTTGAACATTAGAAGCATGGGATTTTGGACTGGTGTGAGAGGTCTGTGCAGATTGAGGTTGAGCATGGAAAGTACATATCACACCATCAACAGCATGAGAAGCTGTCAGGGTTGTTGAGGTGGTCTTGGTAGAAGGGTGAGGAGCGTCAGGGAGCAAATCGTAAAGAGTATCGATCTGTGAATAAACGAGATCGAGGTACTAAGCGCAACCGATTGCCTGTTCTTTCGTGACAACTCCACCCATGGAAATGTCACGAGCGATATCATTCATGAGGATTTCGTGAACCATTCTGCCAATAACTGATCGGGAAGATCGAGTTTGATTAAACGTCATCTTTGTCTCCACTCATGAATGTGATCGGAGATGTGAGTGGCTTTATTTTGCTTGAAAGAACACAAAATCTTGGTTTTCGTTTCATAATGGATTGGCAACTGGAAGTGCATGAGGAAAGACATCGCTAGGGTATTAAAGTCGTTGAATAAACCCCGCGATAATTCTATATACCACTTTGTAGCCGTACCCGTGAGAGTTTGTTGAAAAAGACGTAATCGAATGGAGTCATCCATCAAAGAGTTGGATGAACACCAAAGGTGGAAGGTCATTACATGATTGTTTAGATCTTCTCCTGGTTTACCATCGAATTTAGGAATGTCCGATGGTAATTTGGCCGGTATGACGGATCAATGAGGAGAATGGTGGATAGGATCATTCAAAATTCTAGACAAATTGGGTAAGTCCAAAGTGGCTAAAAAAGGTAACTATCTATTCACTTGAGGATACTGGTGACTTTGGGGAGGAAGCCCCATTGGTATACCAGTAGGACCATAAGCAGTTTTCACATAAGGCGAAGGTCCTAACAGATTCGGTTGGTGATGAGGAGGCATATAGCCTATAAGGTTGGATTGGTTAGGGATATTCCCTTAAAAAGGGGTACTGGACTGAAAGTTTGGACCCCAAGTGGGATTCAAAGAACCAGGATATGGCTAACCGTAGTTAGGGGGTACAGAAGGATTAGCTTGAGAGGACTACCCCCCAGAGGGTTTCGGGTTTCCTTAAACACGAAGGTTCCAAAGGTGAGCTAACAAGTATGATGTATTCGGTCCAGATTGTGAATTATAAGTTCCAACCTGAGGTTGTCCTCCAAGTGAAGGTGACGTCCCAACTTGAGTTTGACCCCCAAATTAAGGTTGCCCTCCAACATAAGGTTGCCCCCCAGTGGGAATCTGGTAACCAGAAGTGAGCAGATGATGGGTGTTTCCAATTAGATTGGAGCCACTAGGGCCAGACCCACCATGAAGAGGTGGATAAGACCCTCCAGAGAGGACCTAGGAAGGTGTGGGAACATAACTAGCGGAAGTATGATACCCAAGTGGAACTCCGAATGGAACTTGGGTATGGATAGCAGTAGAAGGTTTCAAAGAATGATACCCAAGAGGAAGTGAAAGGGTAGGTCTAGAGGAACGTGGTGTACCAATGGGAGCATGGTTAACCACTGTATTCCCTATGGGAAGTCATAGCATGAGGGACCATTGTAGAGTGGGCCATCTAGAGAGGAATGGTTAAACTAGGACCAACTGACTGGGCATCTGAACCAACGAAGAGATAGGCAATTGTACTGGAAAAATGATCTAGGGGTATTGAGAGGGTAGCAGACGTTTCAAGCAGTTCAAGGATGGCAAGTATATTTGCTCCTACCCTTAATCCGTAAAGATCTCGCACCATGCGAAGTGGGCTCCTAACTATGTCAGTAGTCCAGAAGGGATCGTCTCCAAGGCTTGAATGGGGTCCGATTAGCATTCCAGAAGTAACAACAACAAGTTCCTTGGCTGAATTCATCTGGAGAAAACGTCTTTCATATCTAGGAGGGATGTGGAAAGCTTCCATAGAATAGGAAATAACTCGGAAACTTTCCAAAGAGGCGGAACCTTCCTCTTGTGCGGTGGTAGTGTCCTGGACCTCACTCTATTGAGGAGATCCCTCCAATGAATGAGGGGGTGGAGGGGTAGAATCTTCCATATTCTCTCGGGGAAGTCCTTGTACCCTGCGTGAACGACATGGAGGGTCTATGTTGGTGGAACCAAAAATTATGCGGAAAAAATCTATGGCCAACTATGAAAACAAACAACACTCGCTAATAAAATCTAGAGTTCAAACTAAGCAAACAAACCTTCTCATTATGAAGTCACTAGTTGGTGATGAAGTCCAACGTCACAAAATCAAGACAAGAAGGGGCTGGGCTAGGGTGGAAAAGTTACGTTGACGACATACTTAACGGACTTACACCCTGTTGTGAGTGGGAAATCCCTCTACAGACTAGCACTTAGGGTTTTATCATGCATGCAAAAAAGACCTAAAGATTCCTACTTTATGTCATCATCTCGGACCTAATCCCCATTATTATTAAGCAAATACGTAGTTAAGAAGATCAAGTGAGCATACCTTATTTCGAGTGTTTGATATTGATCCTTCTTCACGCTTGGTCCCTCTTTGACTGCATCTCTCCTCCCAAGTCTGACCTACATTCACACAAGACAAACAAAGAACTCCACATGCATTTGATCTACAGATTAATGGGTTAGAGATTTAATCAACATGTATGCAATAAACCATGAAAACCTCATATGGTGGGACGGGAAAAGTACTTCTTTATTATTAACTTCACTAAATCAACTTACAATGATGAAGCCAACCACTACTCCACGAGCCTGGTCCTGGGCTCCTCTTCAACTATCCTCCAACTTCTTTGCTCTATACTTCTCTTTGCACAAGGATGGCTAAAGGTTGGGACAAAGGAAATGCACAATCGGGTATAGTTTCTTTACTATGATTCTCCTCCTCCAAATGGGACCCCTAACCCTTCTTTTATAGGCTAGAAGAAGCTA
The DNA here is from genome assembly GCA_032191745.1 of Picea mariana. Classification (NCBI taxonomy): domain Eukaryota; kingdom Viridiplantae; phylum Streptophyta; class Pinopsida; order Pinales; family Pinaceae; genus Picea; species Picea mariana. The sequence goes on along the minus strand of JASDQU010031578.1, from coordinate 672 downwards.
GGTATTTGGTTGAATTGTTGGCCATGCATGGCCGAAAGGTTTAGTTAACTTACCCAAAGTTGTGTGTTTCGTCAACAACTTTCCTTTTTTCGTGCTTTTGTAGGTACACACGGGTTGTCTTGGGACAGCTAGTGTGTACATGCGTGCAGTAATGTAGCAGGGCGCGTGGGCCTTTATAAAAGGGGTTTTTAAGAAGAGTTGTTCAGCAGTGTTTTGGCAAAGAAGGAATCTGAGATGGCCTAATGCCAGGTAAGCATGTCTGGTGCAAATTAGGGTTATAATAGATGCCCCCTAATGTGTGAGGTCAGAAGAGCATCTGATGGCCGAAATACATTAACAATCTTCACCAATGTGTCGAACAAGTGAGCCCAAGGACTAGAAATCGGGAGGTGTCGTATGCAAAATAATAATTGTCTCGCTGAGGCGGGCATACCCATGCTCGAGATAAAATAAAATCATGGCTACCAATCAAATACATTGTAGATCCATGTCATATAACTATATAAAGTGTATCCGCGAGTAATACACAGCGGAGCTACATCTCGAAATCAAAAAGATATAGGTGTAGAGTATCCATCTTCTTGGAAGTTGATAAGGCATGATGGTTGGAGATGAGGTCTTCAGAGCTCGAGCAACAAATTCAAAATCTTCAAAACTCAGGTAGGAGTGTAA
>JASDQU010031577.1:3308-13314 GCA_032191745.1 Picea mariana | reverse complement strand
TGATAGCAGTGTTCTTTATCAGTTCTGGAAAAGATTGTTATGTCATCCAGATAGATGACCATGAATTTATCCCTTTCCCCAGTGAAGGCTATGTCCATGGCTCTCTGAAAGGTTGCTCCTGCATTCATCAATCCGAAGGGAATTTTGGCATACATGAATGTGACCCAAGGAGTGGTAAAGGTTGTCTTCTCTCTATATTCATGCAGGACAGAGATCTGATTATAGCCAGAAAATCCATCAATCATGGAAATCCTAGATGCACCAGTTACCCTCTGCAATATGTGTTCCATATTTGGCAGCGGGTAATTGACCTTCCTAGAGCTCCTGTTCAGATTTCTGAAGTCGACATAGATTCTGATTTCCCCATTCTTCTTTCTCACTAGGATCAGATTGGCTATCCACTTAGAATATCTCAAAGGAACAATAATCTGAGCATCCAAAAGCTTCTTCACCTCCCTCTCCATAATAGGCAGCAACATAGGATTTATCTATCTCAACTTCTACCTAAATGGTTTGGCTTCCTCCTTCAGGGGATATTGTTCTCAATAACACTAGTGTCATACGTCCTAGGGTCTTTATAGGCCTAGGCAAACACATTAGAAAATTCTTTTAATAGCTCATAATACTCGGCCCTCTTCTCTCTTGACAGGATGCTTGACAATTTGACAAATTTTGGATCCATCTCTGTGCCAATATTACATTCATCTACTTCATCATCATCACCTGAGATTTCACACCTTACTGCCACATCATTTCTATCAAATAACCTTTCTAAAGGGACAAGTCCCTTTGGAATGTGATTGCTGGGCAATTGCACAATATGATGATCAGCAATTTTGTTCAGAAGATCTTGAGCATGTGGATTTATTTCAAACTCGGGATTCTGGTCGATGTGTAAAGCAGAAAAATCATCAACAGTCTCCAGGAACCTTTTGATTTCAAGATCATCCTCAAACACTTTCCAATGCTTGACATTGTCAGGTATAGAAGGCATGTATTTCACTTCCACATCATACCTGAGCTTAGGAGGTATAGGGATTCTGAAATTGCTTGCTGAGGAAGCCAAAGAATTGACCATTGTATTTTCTTCTCTAGGGATAAATGAAATGTTGAACGCTGAAAAAAACTGTCAATCAGGTCCCACACTTCATTTCTGTAACTCCTGATCTAGGGTTGTTTATCCTAGTAAATATTTCTAACCTACTGAATAATTACCTAACATCACCAAACACTACTAACTTTTCAATCCTCATGTCCTTTGCAACTCTCAAGCCCAAAACCAGAGCCTCATACTGTGCCACATTGTTGGTAGCTTCAAATTCTAATTTGTATGACAGAGATATGGTTTCTTGAGCAGGGGAAACAAAGACCACTCTGGCACCATCTCCTTCCCTAGAAGAGGTTCCGTCAAAAAACATTTTCCACACAAAGGTAATTAGAGGAGAATATTCACCTAGAGTGATGGACTTTTTGATCTCAAGAGGAGGTTCAGGGACATCAATGAGTTGAAACAAACTAGACCCCATCTTGAAGTCGAGGGAAAATATAGGATGGTTTGTGGGATCTGCTTCATCACTGATGATGTAGGCCAACTGAGCTTCTCTATACAGTATTATATGTTCTCCTCCAAACATAGGAATGGTGGAATACGTGAGGTCCATTTGTAATGTTCCCCCAATCCTTTTTATCCAGGATCTTAACAATAACATGCCAAACTTGGGAGGAACATCAGCCACCACAATATCCATGACCACACTTTTCATGGGCATCTGAAACAAAGTTACCACCAGGTCTTTGATGACCCCAAGACATTTCACCCCCCTTCAATCGAAAGAGTACAAATCATGATAGGCTTTTGTGACTTCCAGCCCGAGTTCTTCCATGACAGTTTTGGGCATGAGATTATGAGATACCCCTGAGTCCATCAAGCAGTTATGCAACACCTTATCATGTATGTTTAGGGATGTATAGAAGGGAGGGGATGAATAATATCTATCTTCTAACGTAGGACCTAATATGACTATTGTCTTTTCATCTTGGAGATTTACTAAGTCTGTGGGATGGCAAGATGGCTCAAACTGCAACATCTTGGAGAGGGATTTCTTGAAATCTGCGTGCTTGATCAGCTATGAAAGGGGCACATGGATTCTGATATTTTGGATTTCATGATCAAAACTAAAAGAGGAAGGGGACCTTAGAATTTCTCTCACCTCTGGGACAGGGTCTTTGGCTACTGGTGAGGGATTCTGAGCTTTCTTTTCTTTGTTGTCGTTTTTTGTGTATTTAGTAGGCTTCTCTGATATGGAAGGTTGATCAGGGATGTCAGAATTCCCTTCTTTCTTCTCAGACCAGAGGTTGTATTTATTGGGACTGCTATTGGCCTTCTCCCCCTTACTCAGCTCATTTATTTGACTATTCATGAGGGACTCCTCGTAGGCAGATTGAGTTAAGTGGGAAAATGGGGAGGTGTCTCCAATACAATGGATTTCAGGGTCAAGATATTCTCCTTCCCTTTCTTCATCAATCACAAGGTTGTTGTGAACAGGGGTTTGAATTTTCTGATCATTTCTATCTCTGTCCCTTTGTTCCCTTGGCATAATCTGAGGAGAATTATTGTTTGGCCTCCTAAAGTTGCCTCTGCTATCTGTATTTGGGACATTCTTATAACCTTGCTTCCCTTCAAAATTTATCTTCTCCATTTCTACAGACAGGTACTTCACTATCTTGGTTAATTAATCTACTTGAGGTGAGAAGCAGAAGAACCAGATGTTCATGCCTCAGATATTCCTCTCCCTCTATCTCTGTCGGCTTTTCTCCTAAGCCTGTCAACTTCCAACACATTGGATTCTACTTCCAGGGATACATATTGCATAAGAAGCAATGAAGTAGCTCCTCTTTCTCTCAATAGGAGGCAGAAATCAGGGTCAAAGACACATAAGTGATATGTAGGTTTTATCTTAGGAGGGATTTTGTTGTACATTTTATTGAACCTTTTCAAGAAGTCAAGGACAGATTCTCCTTCCTTTCTCTTCAGGGACCCAAACTCTTTGATATTATACATAAAATCCTTTTTTCCCCCCATTATCTTAAAAAGCAACATCTAGGGCCTCAAATCCAGCAACAGGTCTAGGGGTCAAACCTCTAAACCACTTTCTAGCCTCACCATCCAAGCTCTGGACAAAGACTCTCATCCAGACATCTTCATTTTCAATATTTAGGTTATCTGCATAACTGTAGAAGGCAACAAGGTGTTCTTCAACAGTTATTTCTTCTTCTCCATTGAACTTAGGCATATATTTCAGGTAATCTCTAGCAGGGAGAGCGTTCAAGGGATGAGGTAAGACCAGGGGGGCATACCTTGCAGCCACTATGGCATCCATTTTGTTTCTAGGAGTATTAGCACCTGCCATAGGGATGTGAGGTGGAGGAGAACCAGGAGGAAAATGTGTTAGAACAAGGGAGGATGGGAAAGAGCTTCTCAGGAGAAAAGGAAATGACAAAGGATTTGGAGAAAAGGCTACCGGGCTTGAGGGAACTAAGGTCTCTCTTTATGTGGTATCGACAATAGTAATAGGAGGAGGAGAAGTGAAGACCGAGGTAGGGAAATATTCTGAGGTCCTAGGTCTAAACCATGGTATAATTTCAAGGGGGAGTGGAGTGACAAGGCTTTCTCCCTCCAATCCCAAACCAGGAGGGGAAAACTCAACGAGAACATTCCCAAAATTTAAAGTTCGGGAAACTCCAACAATAGGTATAAAAAAAGGATGAAAAGAATAAATTGGAGTTCCTATAGAATAGTGAAAATCATCAAAAATACTTGGTTCAGCAGTAGAAGTACTCTCTCGAAGGGCCTTTCCCCTTCTGATAATTTTCTTTGGGTCAGCTTCACATGTTGCTAAGGGCAGCTGGGGAGTAGACCTCATGTGTCTACCTCTGGAAGCCACAACTGAAATAGTGGATTCGCATCAATGGATTCACCACAGTGGAGTCGCCTGGTGCACAGTCGCAATCTTAATGTACTGGTCTCTGATGCACCTTGAGAACCAGTAATCTTTGTCGTTCAATCCTAGGGAAAATCTTCAACTTCATCCCCGGAAACGGCACCATAAATGTTAGCTTTGGAAGTCACCTATGGATTGCAGCAGAGGTAAGCCCAAAGCCCATCAATTTGTATGTCCCAGTGAACAGTTTAAAGGGTGGTCTAATGGATGCAGTCTCAAGATTGTATCATTTTAACTCATAAAATTGGGTTGAGGAAGCACAGATAAGTGAGGTCTTGATCTAAGTTAAGCCAGTGAGTTTTTATAGTAGTGAGTAGGCAGAAGAAACATGAGAAAAACATGAAATCTTTCTCTGGACATCCATTCTTCCAGCAACCTGTAGAGGAAAAGTCTCAAATACAAGATCCTCTTGGATCTGAAAACTTCGAGAAATTGAAAACGTTGCAACAACAACTATATTCAAACCTACACTATACTACAGTCACAACATCCGACTGGATCATCCATGCCCAATCTTTCAGAGTCAGAAGCAAAGAAATGAAAGGAGAAGTTGGCTTCCATTAAACAAGAAGTCTCAAATACATATCACAACCAGAAAACTAGAGGCTTTGCTAAAACTTTACAAATTGAGAGCTTAGCTCAACCATCGACCTTAACTGAAATTGAGAATGACTCCTAAATACTCCAAACCGACCCACAACAACAAGTTCAAATTATTACATTAAAGGCGTTACATATGCATGCCTTTTGTTAGACTGTGCATGTAGTCTCTGGCTAGTCATGGAGTTCAGTCAGACGCAATCGCGTTCCAGAACGGGCCTGCAAATGATTTGACCAGTTGACAGTCCCTTTCCGAACTTTCCATTAATGGTGAAAACAATGTCCAACCACCACCAACTACTTTAATAACTGCTTCCTCGGGATCAGGGAGGCTCAAGTCAACTCTACATTTGAAGGATGTGGCGGCCTTCCCTTAGCTATCTGCTACTTTGTTGAACTAATACAAGGGGACCCAGATGGCGTACGTGGACAAGGATCTGGCAGGAAATATGGCACCATCGACATGGAGGTGAGATGAGAGGTGCCCACGTAGACAGACGTGGCATATATAAGGTGACCGAGAAAGTACAAGTGGCGGAAAACATGGGTGTTGCATCGGGACATGACAACGATGAAGTGGCACGAGGTGTTGATGTGGGGGGCAGAGGAAAGGTTGTGGCAGTAGATGGGATGGGGAACATCTGCCCAAGTGGAGGTGAGTAGTAAAACACCTGACAGGAGATGATAGGCAAGAGTGATAAGGGGAAATGGTCTGACAGGGAGTGGAGGACAGGTGTACCATAATGAGACAAGGAGGGACAGTGGGTGATGTGATAGGCAGAGGTGAGAGACGGAGTGGGAGACAAATGTCAGCTGGGGACAAAAGCAGTAAGAGGTGGTGGTAAGCGGTCTACTCGGAGGGGGTAGGAGGTGGCAAATGGTTTTAGGTGGGGGGGGTCTGAGTTAAGGAGAGGGCAACACATTAGTTGGGGCCCCACCTTTTAAAACCACCAACTCGGACCCCCCCCCCCCTCGTTAAAGGCAGATTGTCGCGGGGGTCCGATATGGATCTTCGTCCGTAGATCTCAACCGTCTAGATCTACGGGCCACTTAGCATGACGCGCCTACGCACACTAAACTTAGGATAAGTGGTTTTTATCCTACTTTTTGTCGTTTTCTCCAAAGGGGAACATCTCTTAGGAAAAACACCCCTTGACCAAATTCATGTGATAACACAATTCATCAAAGAGTCATTCTCTTTACAAAATTTCGTGAAGAAGTTTTGGACCAAAGTCAAACTTAGACGTCCCCGATGAAACATACAAAAGGACCTCTGACAGAAAATAAAAAACTGAACTCTAAAAGTTGGATCATCTTACCATAGATTTCTACCCACTCGTCTCTGCACAATAGCCTTTGTCAGTCATGAAAACTAATTCACAAACAGACAATTCTACACATACTATCAAAGATAGATCAACACCTCTAAAAAACAAGTGTCTAAATTATGTAATTCAACCTTGAATCTTGTTGTCTACAATAAGACCCTTCTATCATAAAAAAGAATTAGGCCTTGAATGAATTAAGAAATGAATGAAAACTGAATTATCTCAACACAAACTCAAAGAGAAAACCTTAGTATGCTTCTCCTTCTACCCTCCTTTTGTTCCTTCCTTTCCTTTTGCCTTTAAGCAAATTAGAATTGGTTGACATAGTTGAACTACTTCATTAGTTAAGTTAACTAAAACTCAACCAACTTNGGGGCCCCCACCTTTTAAAACCACCAACTCGGACCCCCCCCCATCGTTAAAGGCAGATTGTCGGGGGGGTCCGATATGGATCTTTGTTCGTAGATCTCAGTCATCCAGATCTACGGGCCACTTAGCGTGACGCGCCTACGCACACTAAACTTAGGATAAGTGGGTTTTATCCTACTTTTTGTCGTTTTCTCCAAAGGGGAACATCTCTTAGGAAAAACACCCCTCGACCAAATTCATGTGATAACACAATTCATCAAAGAGTCATTCTCTTTACAAAATTTCGTGAAGAAATTTTGGACCAAAGTCAAACTTAGACATCCCCGATGAAACATACAAAAGGACCTCTGACAGAAAATAAAAAACTGAACTCTAAAAGTTGGATCATCTTACCATAGATTTCTACCCACTCGTCTCTGCACAATATCCTTTGTCAGTCATGAAAACTAATTCACAAACAGACAAGTCTACACATACTATCAAAGATAGATCAACACCTCTAAAAAACAAGTGTCTAAATGATGTAATTCAACCCTGAATCTTGTTGTCTACAATAAGACCCTTCTATCATAAAAAAGAATTAGGCCTTGAATGAATTAAGAAATGAATGAAAACTAAGTTATCTCAACACAAACTCAAAGAGAAAACCTTAGTATGCTTCACTTTCTACCCTTCTTTTGTTCCTTCCTTTCCTTTTGCCTTTAAGAAAATTAGAATTGGTTGATGTAGTTGAACTACTTCATTAGTTAAGTTAACTAAAACTCAACCAACTTTTTAGTTAGGGGGAAAAGTAATAAATTATAATAAGGGTTTTAAATAAATAATAACTAGTAGGTGGGACCCCTTGTGACTCCCTTTTGCTCTTAACAATCATAACATAACTAGTTAATTAAACAAAAACATTCTTCCTTGTGACTCCCATAATCACATTTATGTTTGACAATTTATCTCATTACATTACTCATATATCCAAAAAAAACATGTTGTCCAAAATTTCTAAAGCCAACCTTCATCAACAATAAATAAAATAAAACTTAAAATCCATATTTCTCAGTCTGTGAGGCAATCTTTCCCTTATCGCTACTATCACCTTTTAGTCTCTTTGAATTTGCCTTAGGCTATGTGGAGCCTTTAGGCTTAATCTTGTTGATCATATGAGAGAAATTGTCCCTCAAATGCATGCGGGAGGACATATATTTATCAGAATCATTTGAAGGTGAGGAAGGGGCAGTAGTGGCCTTCCCTTTTTCAAGATCATGGTGGGCCTCGGTTTTCAACCTTTGCTCGAAAATCTCATTCTTGTATGCATAATTGATGAGCAAATTGTTCCTTTAACAACCATACATGGAAACTCCTTAAAATATGAAATATATTTTGGCTCAGCAACATATCAGACTCATGCAATCCAATCCATACAAATTGTTTAACTATTTTCAATGAGTAGGGGGTGAACAAAAGGTCTTGGGATATGCGAGGGGTTGTATTGAGAGAAAAATGTTAAAATGAGGGGGAGAAGAATCATGGTTACTTCTCAAGAACAACAAAAAATCAATTGTAATGTAAACCAAAGAACATATCACTGTAATCCAACCAATAAACTATGATTTCAAACTGTGTCAATACAGAATTCTCTTAGTTGTAATTAAAGTTTAAGAACAGGGAGTGAAAAATGAATGTGAGAGAGCGAGGGGATTGTAATTAGCGAAAAGTGAAATAATGGTAGGGACAGAGAGGGGATATTGTTCATAAAATTAATTAAGTAATCCATAAAACCATTCTATATCAAACGTAAAAGATCCAACACCAACCAAATAATCATTGTGATCAATTAAACAACTACTGTGTATATTAATCAATTCTGTGTATTAACTTGCTCATTGTTCGCAATTAAATATTCAACATGGTGTCACCAAAACAAGACAACATGTTTTCCACAACAACCTGTAGAAGAGTTTTGCTTCTTCTCATTTGTCCACTTAATGTTTTAAAACAATTCCCAAATGAACACACAGTCACTTATTTCCATTATGTTCAGCATCAACACATCAACCATTGTCCATGAATTATTTCCTTAATCAAACATAGACACAAAAGCATGCTCGGTTTCATCCTTTAATTTCATTTAATAATTAAATTGTAATAAGAGCATACTGTCACAGAACATGTGCCTATCTCTGCTACAATGCATGATATTTATCAAACATACATAGTGTACAACCAACACAATCATCAATATTTTAATTGCAAAAATCATGACTTGCCATTTAAACACATAGTAGCAGCAATCACCATTTCAACTCATATGATGTTGTGGGATACACAAACCATTCAACAAAACACAAGAGCATTTCTATGACTGTACATGTCTAATTACTCTGAATCTAAACATCAACGATGATGAGCTATCAATCCAATACAACAAGGCAGCAAGAGTATGCCCAATCCCATTTCTCAAATCGATCAACTTGCAATATTCCCATTTGGAAATTTAAAACACACATTCATAGCAACCATCAACTCAACCTAACATGTTGTAGGAATCCCACACATACCAACGCATCACGTACACAACATCGTTGTGATTTAATGAATTATAAGCTAATATTGGGTTAAAAATTCAATAATTACAATGTAAAAGACAACAACTATTTATTCAATCCCATTTCTCCAATCAACCAATTAACCAAGTTGAGCTATCAATTCGACTGTTATAATAGCCAATGCAGTGACTAATCAACAATTACCAAAACCATTGTCAACAAAATCAACAGAGACAGGCCAACAATCGAACATTGTCGTCGATACACCACCAACTCATAACAATCAGCAATATACCCAACAGGATATAACGGGCTCCATTTATCAAATGTCAGGCTTTGAGTAATCAATGGTTCTCTCTGTGGACCAACACAAGGGGACTACATTCGACCCCCAATAGTGGGTGAGAACCTCTGAGACCACACGGAGGACACACAAGGTATACCACCAACAACCTCGCAGACAAGGTGAGAGCTCACGAGATAGGAGGACTATGAATAGAGGAGAAAAGGATTCATTTTGGTCTATAATAACACTGAGAACATGCAGTGTATAACCCTCATGGTTTTCCCAATCAAAGCCAAGAATGTTGAGATAAAACAGAGCTGAGAAATAAAAATCAAACTTAAGTAAGCCTTTTCGCATAATATCCATCATAACCCACTGCACAAACATCAGTAGCATGAATGAACCCATACCCAGGTGAAACGATATGCAATGACACAATGTGGTTCAAACCCAGCAACCCCATAACAAAAAAGCAATTGGGTATGGTGATAAGAATGCATGGAGACAACCAGCCAATCTAGACCTAATGAAACCCTTCAACCAAAAACAACAAGGATGACAAAGAGCCTTTATGGCTTCTAACACTCAGAATGATCAATGAAAATATGACTTCAAACATCATTGCAATGAAAACCACACCAACCATCCAGTCCAGAGAAATATCACAAGTTTATACAGTTGCCAGTATTAATAAAATCACATACCCATACATCACCAAGACAATATCTATTTCATAACTAGAGCGGGTTCATGGATGGAGAAAAGACATACCTGTAACCAAGAAAACTTTTAAAACGCGAGCTTGGTTGAGCGGTTCTTCCTATGCTTGAAAATCATATCTTAACCACAACAAAACACAATTGAATAATATCCAAGCTAGGG
>JASDQU010031576.1:0-16611 GCA_032191745.1 Picea mariana | reverse complement strand
ACTTTTTTTTTTCTGGCTTTGGCTGTAAATATCTCCTCATGTGATCCAGAAATCTAGGTAAGCTGGTGTTGAATATTAAACTGTAAACCCTGGACATGACTTTGTTGATGAAAATGCGTAATGTAATCCTTTTACATTCAGTTGATATGAATGCTGCTTCAAGAAATTCTCTCTTATTGGTCTTTATGACAATATTCAATAGATAGGTGTAGTATCTGAAATGCCTTAGAGAAATGAAATTTACTAGTTGTTTATGGATATTATCATCTATGAATTGATCAAAATTGATACGGATTGATAGACTAGACTCTGACATAAAAAAGGTCAACAAGAAACCGAGCATGAATTCGACTACATATTTGTCATTATCCAAACCTAAAACCCAACTCAAAAGGGAACAAACCCATTGGACTTAAATAACTATTATACTCACATTCATTGGCAAATACATACTCTCTGAAAACTGTTCTAGTTTGACAATTGTCTGCAAGAACATATCTCTGACTTTTGATGGACACTCTCTGTATAACCTATTTAAATTTTCTTCATTGAACGGTTCAGACACTGCAGAGAAAGACTTTGGTAGACTGAGGGTATCTCATATTGATATATTCTCTACCCTACACATGACCTTAGACCCCTGCTTATTTACGATGACTTTTTCTTCCTGTGAATACTGCTCGGTGCACCAACCTATGAATTCGAGAAAAGGGAAGGCAACTTCGATGACATAAGGGACTATGGTGGCCTGAAATGCTTCAAGGAATGGTATATTCTTTCCTACATTATCGAAAAAATTGCTTCTGGACACAAAGATGGGCGAAATGGTAATTTCGGTGTCAAAAACATCTGAATCTCGGTCAATTAGGGCTTCTTCATTCGACACATGGTCTTGCTCTATTACTGAAGTTATGATAGGTTCCATGGCGGTGATGAAAAACACCTGGAAATGAGCAGAAATGGCGTGAAATTGGCGTACTATTGAGTTGCAGTCAAACGAGGGTGATCATGCCAAATTTCAAACGTTCCAATATTTTAAAAAATAATAAAATAAATAACAAATGATCTTTATATACTTTTCCAATTTCAGGGGCGTGAGGAAGTGGTTTGGGGAAACCCTCTTCTCACCTCGAAATTCACCCGGTGGTGCCACATGGTTCCAACCAAAAACCACGGTTTAATTTTTGGCCCGCTTTCAGGAATTATCCTTCGGCAACTCCTCCCCCCGAAATGATCCTCGACCGTCGATATGGAGGGTTCACGATCTGTGATGTATCGAGTCCCATCACCGTAGCACCCCATCAGATTTAGCCTCTTCCTACTAGATTTATCCCCTCCCTTGATTTATCAGACTTCCAAACCAATTTAGCGCCTCACTAAGTCCCGAAATCTCGATTTCACACAATTTTTTTTAATGGTGATAACATGGGCTCCAATTGGGGATGCTATCCTACCAGCGAGGTAGTAAAGAATGACAGACCAAGTGCCTACCCATTGGGCTTTATTTTACTCCTGCAACTAAATCTATCAACATCTTATTCATAAAACTCAAATTATACTCAACATAACTTAGGGCCTTTGCGTCAGGCTTCGATTTCCGCTGAATTGATTTCGATTGCTTCAACAAAACAACAATGGCTATATACAATGAATGGAAAGGGTGAAAAATCCTTTAAGAGAGATAATGCTTGAGAAACCTGCCATTCACAGGTCCTCCTCCAATGAGATCTCCATTACATTCCTGTAGAAGATAGGCATTATTTCCATGGTATGCCACAATTTTAAAAGGTCCCAACCACAGATGGTCAAATTTCCCATGTTTTCCTCTGTCTTCATTCCTAGCATCCCATCTCAACACCAAATCCCCACTTTGAAATAATCTTCCTTGGTATGTCTGTCAAAAGATTTTTTAATCCTGTCTTGGTGCAGTTGAGAATTGTTGAAGGATTTCTCTCTTGTTTGGTGGAATTGATCAATTCATTTGTCCTCCTTTAAGTGGCATATGGTTCAACATCTTTCTCCTATAGCAACCTCATCACTGGTAATCCTAATGAAGTAGGAAAAAATTCCTCTGTTCCATACACAATCTGGAAAGGTGAAGTAGCAATAGACCGTTTAGTAGTAATCCTGTCAGCCCATAGTGCATGGATAAGCTTCTTGTGCCAAGCCTTTTTGTTATCCTGCAACAACTTCTTGATAATTCTGGTCAAACTCTTATTGGAAGACTCAACCAAACCATTACCTTGAGGGTAATAAGATGTGGAATGGCAAAGAGTTATATTGTAATCACTGCAAAATTTTTCCATCTTTTTGGACTTGAATGCTGCTGCATTATCTGTAATGATTTTTATTGGACAACCAAACCTGGATAAAATGTTGTTTTCCAAAAACTGAATGATAACAATATCTGTGGCTTGCCTGGTAGGAACTGCTTCAATCCACTTGGTGAAATAATTTGTGGCTGTCAATATCCACTTGTGCTGAGATGAATACTGTGGATGAATTTATCCTATGAAATCAAGGACCCATTGTCTGAAAGATGCTTCAACATAGGGATTGAAGGGAAAAGGCTGCAATTTTCTCTTCCCATAAAAATATTTGGCATTCATGACAGCTTGAAACTTCTTTGTAAACATCATAAAAAATGCTAGGCCAATAGAACCATGCCCTTAAAATCTTGTGCACAATAGTTTTCCAATAATGGTGTCCTCCACAATCACCTTTATGAAACTCCCTGATGGTATTTTCCACTTATTCCTCCAGAAAACAACTCAAATATATTCCTTCTAGATCCTTCCAATACAGAGATTGATTTAAAATACAAAACTTTGCTGCTTTTAGCTTCAAAAAATTGGCCTTAGTTTTTCTCATTTAAGGAGGAGCTTGCAAATTTCTCAATACATAAATAATATTAGCATACCATTGAGATTCAAGGAATTTTTTAGATACCTGAGGGACCTCTTCTTCTCCTGAATATGTAGACAAATCAACAATGAAATTAATCCCCAAGAGTTCACTAATTGACTGGGCCATCAACTTTGCAAGTCCTTGCCCCTTGATCAACTTTGTAGGTTTGATCTCAAGGTCATATTCCAACAACACAACTATCCACTTGTCCCTTTTACCTTCAGGATCTGGCTGAGTTAAAATGTCCTTCACAGAACTACTGGCTACATAAACAATAGTGTGGGAACGCAAGATATAAATTCTAAACTCCTTTAGGGCCTTGACCAGTGCATATGCCCTCTTTTCCATGATATCATATTTCAATGGAGAATCTCTCAATATCTCACTGTAGTAGGCTATAGGATTTTCAAAGTTATGTTCATCTTTTTGTAATAGAACACCAACAATGGTGTGTTCTGAGGAAAAATAAAACAATATGAAGTCCTTTTCAAAATTTGGACTGGCCAGTACTGGGGCTTTGATCAATGCCACTTTAACATCTTCAAAGGATTTCCTGGCTTTAGGAGTCCACTTTATCTCACTTCCTTTTCTGAGCATGTTAGTGATATGCTTTATGATTTCAACCATGTTAGGGATAAACCTTCTCAGAAAATTCACTTTCCCTAGGAAAGATTGTACTTCTTTTTTGCTTCTAGGTGTGCCAATTTTCAGGATTCCCTCAACTCTGCTGGGGTCTATCTTTATTCCCTCTTTTGAAATAATGTGACCAACAAAATTTCCCTCCTCCATACCAAAATTAGACTTCTTAGGGTTCAATGAAATGTTAAACTTCCTACATTTCTCAAAAGTTCTCCTTAGATGCTTGAGATGTTCTTCATCAGAACCTAAATATACAGTGATATCATCTAAGTAAATAACAATAAATTTATATTTCTCATCAACAAAGGCTATATCCATATCCCTTTGGAAAGTTTCCCCTCCATTCATGAGCCTGAAAGACATTTTGGCATACATGAAGGTGCCCCATGTATTGTGAAGGCTGTCTTTTCCTGCTCATCAGGGTGTACCATGATCTGGTTATACGCAAAGAAACCATCCAACATTGATATTTTCTGAGAACCAACCACTTTCTGCAGTATGTGATCCATTTTAGGAAATGGGTAATTGTCCTTGAGAGATACCCTGTTCAGATTTCGAAAGTCCACACATAATCTGATCTTTCCACTTTTCTTCCTAAYAGGTACCARATTTGCTACCCATTTAGAAAATCTCAGGGACACTATGATCTTGGCTTCAAACAACTTCTTTATCTCTTTTTCAATTAAGGGCAACAACAAAGGATTTATTCTTCTTAATTTCTATTTGAAAGGTTTATGATCCTCCTTGAGTGGAATCACATGCTGAATAGTTTTAGTATCATAAACCTTTAGATCTTCATAACTCCAGGCAAAAACATCAGAAAATTATTTCATTAAACTAATATACCTTTGCTTGACCTCTGGGCTAAGTTTATTGGACAAATTGATGATTTTTGGATCTTCCTAAGTCCCAATGCTGTAATCTTAAACATCCCCATCATTTGCAGTAATTTTAGGACTCCTAGCCACATCATTGTTGTCAAAGAGTTATTCTAATGGTACCAGGCCTTTGGGGATGGTGTTATTTTTTAGTTGCATTATATCCTTACCATCAATCTAATTTTTGAAGAAGTCATCATTTGCGAACACAACTGCATCTTCTTCATCATAGCAATATTCCTCATCTATATTCAAATTTTCAAATTCATCCTCCATCTTAAGGAAACTTTCTATTTGTTTGTCATCTTCAAAAACCTTCCAGTACTTAATGTTATCTGGTATTGCTGGCCTGTGTTTGACCTCAATCTCATATCTCTTGTTAGGGAAAATTAGAATCTTGAAGACTGAGGCTGAAGTATCCTGGGCATAAATAATCTGATTCTGCCCTCTTGGAATCACTGAAAGATTATACTCTAGAAATTGTTCAAGAAGATCAAGCACTATATTTTTATAGGCCCTCAGCCTAGTATACTTTTCTTGGTATATACTCTTTATCTGATTGATAATCAGCTAAGAATCTCCATGTACAACTATTCTCTTAGCACCCATATCTTTCAAAGTTTTCAATCCCAACACTAATGCCTCATATTCAACCATGATATTTGTGCAATCAAAAGAAAGTTTATAAGAACACAGTTTTGTAGTTCCTTTGGGGAGGTTAATCCACACACCATCCCCTGCTCCTTTTCTACTGACAACTCCATCGAAGATCATATTCCACATCCGATTTTCTACATCATTTTTTTTCTCTGAACTTTCCTCATTTTGATGATCAGATTTATCTTTGACAACCATATCAATCTCTGGCCCTTTCTCTTCAAAACTCAAATCATTAAAGAAAATAGAGGAGCCAATCTCAGTTTCCATAGAATAAATGGGGTGGTTGTTTGGTTGGGATTTTTTACTGACCATGTATTTGAGCAATACTTCCCTGTACAACTTCCTATATTGACCAAAAACAGGGATAGTGGCATATGACATATCCATATGCAAAGTCCCTTTCAACTTTGCAACCCATGACCTAGATAGAAACATGCCAAACTTAAGAGGGATATCAACAACTACTACATCCATGACCATATTTTTTGCTGGAATTTGAGACAAAGATACCGCCAGATATTTGATTAGGCCTGGGCACTTCACCTTCCTTGAATCAAAGGATAAAAGATCTTTGTAAGGCCTTGTAATGTCCAAGCCCAATTGGTCCATGACCACCTTGGGAATTAGGTTATGGGATGCTCCTGAATCCAATATAGCATTGTGCTGAGTCATATCATGAATCTTTAGACTCACATAGAAAGGGGGGACCTCATAAACATAACTACTCTCCTCTACACATGGGCCAAACAAGATGGTAGGATGATCATCTTGCATGTTCAAAGTATCAGAAGTTTCTTCCATCTTGAGTATATTGATGATCTGATTTCTATATTCACTATTTTTTTATCAACTCGTTGAATGGTATAGAGATTTTAATTTTGGCCATCTCACTTTAAAAATTAAAGGAAGATGAGGTTTTCTCTACCTCTTTGATGAATATCTCCTTTCTTGTTTTAGGTACTTTATTCTGAGGTTCTTCCTTCTTCTTTCCTTTCTCCACAACATCCTTTGCAATAGAGTCCTTCTTAGGATGATTTGAAGAAGGTGCATTATTTTTAGATTCTTTGGTAGGATTTCCCTTTGGAGGATTTTCAAGCACCTTTTGGTTTCGTAGATTATATTTTTTCTGGAATTGCATGATGGCATTCTGCAGCCCTGTCTGGCAATGTTCCTTTTCTACTAAAAACCTTTCATCATCCTCCTTCATGAAGATTTCATTTGCATCCATGAACTGGTCATGTTCTTCTTTAGTCAAAAACACTTCTGTTTCATTAGCATCACAACAATGCATGTTGTATGCTGTCTTCAAAATTTTCATCAAAATTTTCATATACATAATTATTTTGAAAGGGAGGTCTTATTTGTTGATCACGTTGGTTCCTTTGATATCTTTGTCTGATTTTTGGAACCGTTGGTCTTCTTTGGTTTTTGAGTGGAACATCAGCCTATTATCTGGTGTTAGGATTATTATCTAAAGACATCCTCTCCATGAGTTTCTCCATGTTTTTCATCATCATTTCAAACCTCTCTTCTGATGACTGTGAGGTTGAAGGCTGTGCCTTATCTTGAACCTTATTCATGTCCCTRTCARAATTATATTTGATCTTTCCYGAAGCCATTAGATTTACTTCAACTTCTATTGCATCACTCATCATATCATCTAGTGAAGTGGATCTTCTTTCCCTTAACAACAAAGAAAAATCAATTTCAAAGGAATCAACATATCTAAGTTGAGTAGCCCTAGGAGGAGCTTTTACTTTTGTAGGAATTGAGTAGTAAACTTTGATAAATCTGGCTAAAAAATCTTGGACTGTTTCATCAGGTGACCTTCTCGTGTTGTTATATTGGGTTAGCAACAGAAGGGGTTTTTTCTTGTCACCCCATTTTGCAATAAAACTCGTTTCAAAGGCTTCAAAATTTTGGATGCTTGCTGGTGGGAGAGCTCTAAACCATTTTATGACTTCTCCTGCAAGACTTTGTGCAAACAACCTCATTTTTGCATCTTCAAAATCTACTTCTTCTAGGTCTAGAAAATCATTGAACCAGTCTAAGTGTTTTTGGGTTGACACATTGCCTTCAACATCATACACTTTAATCCTCTGATTATATTCCTGGGGCAAGTCATGTAATTGAGAAGGTAGGACAAGAGGGGAAAACCTAGCTTCCATTGCTGCAGTAAGAAATTGAAGTGGCCGTTGGTTAGGAATCACAAGAGGTTTAGTAGAGGCAGCTAAAATTAAATCTTGGAACCTCTTCTTATAAAAAATGATCTCATTCAAACAAGACTCAGATTTAGTTCTGAACAGATTTTGCTCAAATTTCACATCAAAATCAAGGTCTTAAATGCTTGTCACTCCATCTTTGGGAAAGGATAGATATCTATCTAGACACAAAACTGAGCTTAATGGATTTTATTTTCTTTTGTGTACAATATTCTCAGGGTCAGACACAGGGATTACTAATTCTGGATCTGGGTTTCTCTTGGTATGAATTCTCTTGGGAGCGAGGATTTCTAGTTCAAACTACTTTATTCTACTGGTCTCTTTATAATGGAGTCGCCAGGGTAATTTAGTCCCAGCCAATAAGGTGTTTGATTTACTATCACCCTCAGGAATCAAATATGAAGCTTTAAGTCGTTCTTTTCCCAAAGAAGATTTCACTTTCGATCCCCGACAATGGCGCTAGAATGTTAGCACTCTGTAAATTTGTTTGGCTGATAAAACAAATGACAAAGGTAACCTACAAACAAACTTTAGAGCTGGGTACTATCCTGCTCAACTCAAAGAGGGCTCTCTCCTGTCACTTGGTATTTCTTTGACAATCAATGGCTAGATTTTGTTTGTTTGGTTGTTTTTATAATTTTGTTGGCAAGAAAGGGGAGGAAACACTCAGGGCTATGGAGTCGAATTTATGAAAATGAATAGAAATACTGACTAGTGGGTAGAACTCTCTAGAGGATAAAGGCTAAATGTGGCAATGAATCTGAGTTATAAATTTTAATTTTCAGAGTATAAGAAAAAAGGGGAAAACAAGTAACTGCATCAGAGCATTAATGAAATGAATTTTGAATTAGTTAGGAAGAAACTTAACACACTTTAAATTGCTTAAGCCAGGAGCATCATAAGATGAATTCTGGGCCTTTAAACTATCCAATTTAAGTAGAAGACAATGCTAATGGAATTAGAAACATAGGAAATACATACAAAGAGAGAAGACAAAAATCATATCACCACCATTAGAATATTTTCATGGAGACTTCAAAGACTTCTGCATATGTATTCTATTCAGCTTCAGAAAATTACATTCAAGTTCAAACAACTAAAGCGTGTCCTTGCACTTCTTCCAACACTAATACATTTGGAACTCCTAATATTTATACAAACTGAGTTCCTTTGGTTCGAAACCATTTACAATGATTGAAATGAAACGTTTCAGTTTTTGAAATTGATTACAATAATTACAAATGACAGTTTCGGTATTGGAACCGATTACAATGATTGACAAGAAAACGTTTGCTGATCTGGCTTCTAACTCCTCTAACACTTCAACTCCTTTCTTTCCCATTTTTTCTGTTCTGGTCTTCTTCTTGATCTGCCATCTTCAGTGACACCTGGACATCATTTACTAGCTCTTAGAAAACAACACTTTGTCTTACCTAGCCGTACTATCTTCTTCCATTGCAAGTCGGAAGGGATATCATAATCCATCATTTATTTGATTAGGATCTCCAAGTCAATGCAAGAGGCATATGTCATGATTGGTAGTCCAACTTTCACTGCTTTGAACTGATTTAGAATCTCAAAATCTGTAATCATATGTTCAAATAGGGTTGCTCCTTTTAGGTTTACCTCCAGGGCTTCAAACTTGGAGTGGTCCATTCGGCACCGAGTGAGGTGAGCATAGTATTCTTCCTGATCATATAATTTTCCTTTGCCATCCAAAAATGGTGGGAGGCATTTAATAAACAATTATTCAAACAAATCCTTGAACTCTTGCACACTTTTCATCCATCTGTGTTGCCTTGGTTTGGACTGAATTTAGCAGGTTATTCTTAGCAATAACCCTCCTAGCCCAGATGATTAATGTAGTTCTATATTTGACCCCAATGGTCTGAATTTCTATGGTAGGGATGGAGTTGAGCAGGTTTATGGCATTTTGGGCGCACTCTGATGGTTTCTTTGCTAAAGTCTCATTTACAACAGTGCACTTGATTCTGGCTATGATGGCCATGCTATCCTTATCTTTGATGAAATTCAAATACACTCTAAACTTGGTAGCTTCAAAAACTATAGAATTCCATATGATGTGTTTGGCTCCCTATAACAATCCTTTTCCCCTTAACCTTATTTTCAACTTGACTATCCTTTCCTGTAAGGCTTGATTCTCCTTTTGAAATTTAGCCACTCTTTCATCGTTTTCTTGCATTTCTTGCTTCAACTTCTCTATGTTCCCTTTTAGCCCTTTGATTTCTCCTTCTTTTAGGATAACTTGTGACATATCATGGACAAGCCCTTCAGTGTTTGGACCAACTTCTGTAGTAGAAGGTACAAATACAACCATTCTCAACAACTCTGTTTGCTCTTGTGACCATTTCACTTTTTCTTTCTCTAGTTGCAACACTTTATCTTTGTAATCCAATGCCTCTTGAAAAAAATGATTCCTTCTCTTGTTATAGAGAAACCAGTTCTACTGTTTGTGGATTCTCTGTGGTATATGTTATCACACAGTTTGTAGAAGGGATAAAAGCTTGAATTTTAAGGGTCAAACTGGTGTAACAGGAACCAATCCCACCCAATGTCACCACAATGGGATGGTTCTTTCTATTTAGGGTGGTAAGGCCCAGGGGAGATGTCCCCGATGACCTAGGGTTTTGAGAAGGCAAAAGGATAATAAGATAAAGTAGTTATTCTCCCCTTACAAGTCACCATCGAGTAGATAGTCCAACCAAAGGCTAATTAAAAGTAAACTCCCAAAGATATACCTGTTTGGAACAATGAAACAACAAACTGGTATATGCAAGTTATATTTTAATGGGTTAGTACTTCATAGAATAGTTGACTATCTGGAAACTATATAAGCAATTTGGTAATAAATGTTGACGAAGTCAACGTTTATCAATAACAGTGAGAATTGTAATACTTCACCAATAAATATTGAAACAATATGGCATTCAAAGTAAAAAGATCAACACTTCAATCAATTTATGCCTAAATTACCATTCAATTGCTCACAAAGCAAAACGTTGTTGCACCAATGATGTAAATAGCCAATGATGATGACAACACTTAGGGTTAGTAGGTTAGTTTAGGCTAGGGTTAGTGAAGTTAGGGTTTTAATTCAAAGTTTTGAGAGTGCTTGGATCAAATCCACTTCAACGCATGAGGTCTTAGGATCAATTCCTTAGGGTTTAATGGAGTCAAAAATGAAGGACGCAAGAGTTGAAGGAGATAAAGGTCAAAACGACTAAGGACTAGAGGGAGGAGTTTTGAGGTGTTGCTAAGGCAAGGCCTCAAAATAAAAACCCTAGGGGAGAGAGGCTCACTCCAGTGTTGCTATGGCAAGGCCTCGTGCTCTCTCCTCCTTCCTTAGGTTGACTGGAAAAATGGCTAGCTAAGGGATGAAGCATAAAACCAAGAAATAAAATCTAATGAGGGAGAGTGTTGCTACAACAAGGCTCTTTCATTAAACCCTAGAAGAAAAATGACCCTAAGTGTAGATAACCTAGGTCTAGGACGTCTCCTTCTTCTTGATTTTCGGATAGTATGGCTAGCAATAAATGAATAGACAAAGAGGGTGTAGCTATGACTAGGCTCTCTCTTCTCTATCAAAGGCTGAAAATTTCTCTATCAGGGGACATGAGACAAGGACCTACTTGTGTTCTTTTCACCTAGGGTTTTGTCCAGCAAAATCATAAACGCATGCAATAAATTCACCAAGAAATAACCATGCAAACCCTAGTTGTAACACCTTCCTTCAAGAGAAGTGCCAAAATATGCCAAAAATGTCTTCCTTCAACAAGTGCGCCTCACTAAATCAGCCAAATACCCAAGAGAGGGCGCAAATTTCAGACCTCCTTATGGAGTGAATGAGTGGTCCTTATTGGTTTCACTCATATCTTGGTTTTCCAAAATTTGTGTGTTCAAGACAAACAAGGAATCTTCAAAATTAGGTTTTTTATGAGTGGTCATACCCAAACCCTCGGATGGTTCATGTTGTCTTGAAAAGTTCAAGACATCGTCAGTGCCTGAGGAAGTTGTGCTCCATTTCCTTTTGGGAGGCATGAGTTCTACCTCAAGGATTTCTGGGAACTTGGGTTCAGTCTCTGTGATATCCTCATCACTAGATTGCCAAGAGTTGTTATTGTGCGAGAGATTAACCTGATAGATGTATTCTTCGAATTCAAATTTCCTCTCAATCTAGTAAGTGAAATCTTATGCTTCTTCTAGAGTCGAGGGTGACCGATCTTTGAGAGTAAACTACAATACTCCTTCCAATGAGTTCAAGCAGTGTTGGAGGATAGCTTCTTCTGAGAAGCTAGGTTAGATATTTTTGAGGAGAAGATTGAACCTATCATTGAAATCCCTAATGCCCTCACTAGAAGCTTTGCAAATGTCAGTATATTGAGAGTACAGGGAATCCATGCTTTCTTTTTCACACCAATTTTTCTTAAAGACTTGTTCAAGATCTTCAGGGGTTTTGATGCTTCCTTTTGGGAGTTTGTTAATCCATCTTATAGAACTTCCGGTGAGTGAGCTCACAAAGAGCCTTAAAAAGACATCAAGGTTTTCTTGTCCGGATTGGTGAAATTGGAATGCATCACAAAATTTGGTCCAATGAGAATTTCCATAGGATCCATCTTCCCCTGAAAACTTAGGTATCCAAGATTCGACCTTCTTGGGTAGGTCATGTAACCCCCCTTGGGTGTTAGCTAATCCTAAAGGGTCAAAGATTTCTTTATGATACCATTTGGGAGAGTCTATTGGGGTGACAAAATTTGTAGAGGTCATAGTAGATGATGAAGGTATATACTAACACCCACTACGGGTTGTCATTAGCTTTTTGTGGAGTCACCAGATGATTTTCTTGAAATCATCAAAGAAAAAAGGGAATCACCTTAAGTGGAGTCTCCAGGTAAGCTTGTAAGATAAATATCTAGAGGCAAGGCTTACCGAAAAAGTGTCGTCTGAGGAAGGCTTGAATCAGTGTTCCCCGGTAACGACACCAACATGTTATAGCACAATTTGTAGCAAGGATAAAAGGCTTGAGGTTTGAAGGTCAAACTGGCATAACAGGAACCAATCCCACCCAATGTCACCACAATGGGATGGTTGTTTCTATTTATGGTGGTAAGGCCCAGGGGAGACATCCCCGGTGACTTGGGGTTTTGAGAAGGAAAAGGATTACAATATAAAGTAGTTATTTCCCCCTCACAAGTCACCACCGAGAAAATAGTTCAGCTAAAGGACAATAATAAAGTAAAACCCCCAAAGAGATATACCTGCCTGAGACAAAGAAACAACAAATTGATATGTGCAAGCAAGCTCAATGGGTTAGTACTTCATATAAATCAACGACTATCTGATAATCATATAAGCAATTTAACAATAAATATTGACGAAGTCAATGTTTATAAAAATAACAATGAAAACTATATCACTTCTTCAATAAATGTTGGAATAATGTGGCATTCAATGCAATAAATCAACACTTCATTTAATTAATGCCTTTAATCACCATTCATTTTCTTATAAAGGAGAACGTTCAGCTTCACAAACGTGTTAATATCAAGAGATGACGACATCACTTAGTCAGTAGGGTTAGTTTATAAGCTAGGGTTAGTGAACTTAGGGTTTGATTCAATGTATTGAGAGTAGTTTTGATCAGATTCACTTCAACGCATGAGGTCTTTAGATCAATGCCTTAGGTTTAATGGGGTCAAATAGTGAAGGATGCAAGAGCTAAATGAGACAAGGGTAAAAACAACTAAGGACTAGAGGGAGAAGCTTTGAAGTGTTGCTAACGCAAGGCCTCAAATTCAAAACCCTAGGGGAGAGAGGCTCACCTTGGTGCAGGAGAACTAGGCCTCGGTGCTCTCTCCTCCTTCCTTAACTCAGTGGCAATCACGACTAGCTGAAGATGAAGCATAAAACCAAGACAAGAAGGTTTTATGAAGAAGAGTGTTGCTACGACAAGGCTTTGTCAGCAAACCCTAGAAAAATCGACCCAAAGTGTAGAAAACCTAGGCTTAAGGCGTCTCCTTCTTATCAACTTATAGATAGTATGACTAGCAATAAATGAAGAGAGAAAGAGAGTGTAGCAATGGCTAGACTCTCTCCTTCTTCAATCAATGGCTGAAAACTTTCTTTAAATGGGGACATGAGACAAGTACCTACTTGTGTGCTTGTCGCCCAGGGTTTTATTCAAAAAAATTATAAATATATGCAAGAAATGAAACTACAACCATTCACTCAAGAAGTTTTGCAGACAAATACTTACATATCCCTAAGAAAATGCATTGCAAACCCTAGTTGTAACACCTTCCATTAAGAGAAATGCCAAAATATGCCAAAAATATCCTCCTTCAACAAGTGCACCTCACTATTTCAGCCAAAACCCTAGAATAGGGCACAAATTTCATACCTCACCAAGTGGTGAGTGAGAGATCCTTGAAAAATGAAAGAGAAAATCCTCCATTTATACAATATCATGACCTAATTTTACTTTTTAGGTCATGTAAAAGGATGACAAGGCCAAAATACCAAAATCATATTGTTTTACATTAAATTGTTAAATCAAATCCTAAATCAAGCTGAAAAGAGAGTAAAATCCCCTCCAAGAGAGATGTTAGCCCCTTGTAGGGAAGATGGGGCGTGCTGGAGAAAAACGTTAGCCCTCATTGGGATTCTCCAAGCTGCCACACGTGCCACTGCTGCCTAATATGCCTCTAAAATTGTCCATGATGTTGAGTGATGTCATGGTCAAGGTGGTGACGTCCTAGGCCTCCCAAGGCCAACGTTCCACTGGGAAAGGGTCATCCGCCCTAGGTCAAGATCTTCCAGGGTGCCTCTGGTGGAACATCCTCTTCTCCTCTGGTGCAAAGCTTTGGATCCATCTCTATCCTATATCTCCCCCTGATGGGGTCTCATCATCCACCTGATGGTCTCTTCAGCCCCATGGAGGTCCAAATTGATCATCTCCCCATGTGTACCGGTCCAAGATGGTACTTGTCTGTCGGGCATGGTCCTGCACATAAAATGCTACACCCTCCATGGGCTCATCAGTCACAGGGATCATATCAATGTCACTCACATTTCATCATCAATATTAATAAACATATGCATAAAACCCTTAATAGATCAATCAATAGCTCAAATACGTTACACAAACCCGCAATACAAGTCCTGGAAAAGGGCAAGGCATCCTATTGGGCTAGTGTCAACTGAATAAGGGAAGTTTCTCGAAAGATACCTCTTCCAAGCCTTGTAAGTGGATGAAGTGGTCAAGGGATGTCCAATCAGGTGGGTGTAACAAAGGTCAAGGATGAAAGATGTTACCTGTGGGTGCCTTTATAGAAGGCAAGTTGTACCTGTCATGGATGCAATTCTTTCCAAACCCATTCATGCATTTTATTCTTTCTGTTATTTCATTTTTTATTTCTTTTTTTCTTTATTTTTGCTCAAGAAATAATCAGGAGACACTGTCTTGGCGTGGTGACCAGTGGTGACAGTGTTACCCACAAGTAATTTCACAGAGATGAGAAGGCTGGCTCGTGATGAGACCCCCTTTCCCTTGGCCATGCAACCAAAGGTTACCGCCTTGGCGTGGTAACCAGCTGATGGAAATGTCATACTGCTAGGTACCCATGGACCTAATAGGCTGGCTCGTGATGATACCCCCTATCCTCTGGTTAGGTCTTGTTTTGTTATTTTTTAGGGTCCCTCTCATTTCTTGTTGAGAAGCCTTTTATTTCTTTCTCAAGGATCCCTGGACAAAGCATCTCGAGGTTTTACTCTTAGGATTTTATCTTTGACCAACTTTCTTTTACCTTTTGGGCCTTTAGCCCCTTCTTCCCACTAGATAAGGTGCAATCCTAAAATAGGTCAACCCAGTGCCCGGACAAGTGGAATGGGACAGGTGAGCGGGAAACAATATGGAAAAGTGAAGCTATGAATGGAGCGAACAATGGATTCTCAAAGACTAACCCAGTGGCTAACCAAAACCAACAGACATAGGCTTACTAAGACACCCTGTCAATCCCCAAAACATGGTCAAGTGGGGAAGTGTAAGATCCAAGCAGTAGTTAGAAATAAAAATAATCAGATGCATACATTCAATGGTTTTGATGATCAAAGTGACACATACCATGATACCTGAACTAATTACCTCATGAAGAAAGAACCCTCTCTGACACAAGACCAAGATGATGGTGGTGGAGGTTGCTGCTGCTGACAAAATATGGATGCTGGAAGAGAGAAAAGGTGGGCCCTCCAGGGCCATGCTGAAGTCAATCCTTCTCTTCGTACTCCATGTCTAGGGCCTGTGGGCCTCGAGACATGATCTCCTCGTTATCCCTGAAAGTGGGGGATAACAATAGACATTTTCAGTTTCTTCTTCAAGCTTTGAATTAGTTTGTCCTTTTCAGATAATGAGGTTTTCACCCCTTGGGGACCTTCAGATTCCAAACTTTTGACATGAGTCTTTCAATCTGTATTAGATGCCTTTTCCTGCCTTAACTGTTCTTCCATTTTCATCATATGGGATGAAAGTTTTGAGTTCTTCAAGCTTAAACTTAAGTAATTTGAATATAACATGTCATTGGTATGTCTATGGAATTTGACCTTGTCTGGAGCATTGATGTTGTCACACCTTATATTTATCTCAGAGACCTTGTCTTCATCTGCAAATTCAATGTTGAAGCTCCTTTTTTCAATATCTCTCATTGTGAACAAAGAATATTTATGCTGGGAAATATTTTCTACCTCAGGGAATAAATCCCTCATCTCACTCAGAGCAATATTTCCCTTCTCAGCATACTATTTTGTGAAGTCTTCTTTATATTGATACACTGCTTAAGATGTCTTGTCAAAGATGTATTTTCTTCTTCTAAAAGTCCCGGATCTTCCTTCACTTTGGAGTTTTCTTTCCTTTTCAACTTCAATAGTGCTTGTACCACTCTCCACCATATCAAGATTTACTTGTTCTCCTAGCTCTTCCTCCTCCAAATTTACAATCTGTGGAGACTGTGTAATTTCATCTTCTTTGGGGCAGTCTACTGATCACTGGTGCCCATGGTCTCTGAACTAATTCTTTTTTTGTAAACACTCATCTTAGGAACTTTGACTATTAGTCTTTGAGGAGATTGTTGTGTTTGAATATGTTTCAAGGTTGCCTCCACTTGCTGCATTTCAGTTGGTTGCAAGACTGCTTCCATATCAACACATACTTCTAGGTTTTCCATTTTATCAAAGCCCTCATCATGTTCATGCTCATAAGGGGTCTGTTTTTTCATCAATATTCTCTTGGATAT
>JASDQU010031573.1:0-15821 GCA_032191745.1 Picea mariana | reverse complement strand
CCATGTTGGATGTTGATGAGGATCTAGCGCAAACAACATGAAATCTAACTGGACGATGACCAGGCAGGAGGCTGTGGTGACAAAACGGTGAATGAGAATACACGGGCGTCAACATGCAGGAGTTGAGGTGGAAGAACGAGGATATGTGTTAACATTAGGCTCCATGGGGGATAGAGTCCTCCCTGCGAGGCTCTAAGAACTATTTTTGTAGTTTCAGTGCCTTAGTATTGGACTATGGAGTCATGCTAAAAAACATCTTGCTAAGGAATCCAAGACAACCCACACACTATTCTTTCTACAGACATACAGAAAACACACATGCTCCTAATAAAGCTTATTTATGTACAAAAACCTAAGCTAATTGGTTTTTACAAAGTGCTAGGTGAAAGCAAACTTCCACCATAGCCACCCAGACTGTCTGGTAATATGATCCTTCTCTTTACTGTAGATAATCCACAAAAGGCTAAGGAAGTATGACATCAAAATGAGGACATGGCTTGGAACACTAACTATACCCCCAAGTGATGATAAGGTGAATAAATCTGCAGGCTCCAATGCTTTTGGAAAACACAAATCCATATATAATCCCACAAGGTCACAAAATTTATAATCAGGGGAGCTCAACTAGTAAGAAATTAACTCATGTCCTTTATTGTGGCTCACCCATCCTGTGATGTTCTCAGAGTGCACAGGTGGGTGGAGAAATGATGCAGGTTGGATGATACCAGGTGATACCTGCTCGATTACAGGTTCTAGACAAGAGATAAACTGCCCACTAAGCTCCTCCTTTACATGTTGCTATATGCTTTATGCGAGTCTAGGATAGTTGATTTTCACCCAATGTTTTTCCTTAATTAATAAAGGAAAAGGCTCTATAGTGTGGTCTTGGAAATCTTTCATAGCACCATACTCGCCTGTGAGTATTGGTGAAGTAATGCAATTTGAAAATTTCAGAAAATATGAAATGTATGACTCCGTGTATATGGCCACAGGATCATGAATAATGTGACAGAATCCTGGCTACTTTAGAAGACCAGGCTGCTCCTCTGTAAATTTCTCTCTGCTTGCAAATAAATGCCCTCCTTGTTCTTTTGAAACCAACTCTTGATCATCAACAGTTGTCATCTCTTCTTCATAAGAATGGTCACAAGATAAAGGTGCAGCAGGATTTAGAACATCATAACTATGATAAGCCAAGAACATATAGTTATCTATGCAATCATCCACTACTACATGCTCAAAATGTTCTAGAAACTGATCATAAGATTGATATGCATTCCTGCCCATAGAAAAATCTGCAAATGTTGAATAACCCGATTCCAACTGTGAATCATACCTACTTCTTTGTTGTTGTTCCAGATCTGATTCATATTTTCTATCTTCTTGCTCAGAATCTGAAACAAATTGACAGTCTTCTTGCTCATTTACATGCAAATTTTCGAGATATGCCTACCTATGAACCCACTTTCTAGCCCTGAGGTTCTCTTCGACCTCTACAACATCTTCAAACAGATGTATTGACGATGAAGATTTCCTTTCTCTCAGGAGAAGGACAAGCTCTGGATGTTGAGCCTTGACATAGTACACCATGGCAGCAATCTCTCTGGGTCTGATCTCCACAGGCATACTATGATAAACATTGTAAAATCTCTTATTGAAACATCCAAGGCTTCCTCTTCCCCTCTCCTCAAGGAATTAAGCTCAATCCAGTATTGATCAAGGGATTTGTTCTCACCCCAAAACTTTAGAAAAGCATGGCATAGCTCAGTCCAAGAACCAATAGAACCGGCCTCTAGACGTCTAAACCACATAGCAACATCTCTAGACATGGAATGTGAGAACAACCTCATGGTAACATCATCATGAATGATCTCAAACTGATCAATAAATTTCTCAAAGGCCCCTAAGTGCCTCTCAGCTGTAACATGATCCTCCCCAGAAAACCGAGGAAGATACTCAAAGGAATAAGGAGGATAGGGATGCAAGTGATGTGGCAGCCTTAGGCGCTTCAACATCATGACTCTAATCTTAGCTTGAAAACTTGTGGGTTGAATATGGGATTCAACAAGAGGATGGGGAGGTTCAATAGAAACAACAGGAGGTAATGAAATCTGAGAAGGCTGTGAATCATTTTCAGCCTCCTCAAGGCTACAAGGGTGATCAATTTCGAGAGGAGATGCAATACAGATCTCACTTTTATGAATAAGCTAGGGTGAAGACACGGGATTGGCATCTACAACACAAGAAGAGGGAATGTCTTCTCCTTCCAAGGATGGGTGAATGAAGGAAGGCTTATTGTCATCTGAATATACAAAGAAGAGGATAATCCTCTTTATATGTGAAGGGAAAGAGAGAAATGAGCTGATAAAGAAGAACATGACTTCATGAAGAAAACTCATAGACTGATACATGGTCTTTCCCTTCGGTATGGACATTTTTTTGTGAACGGGATCCTCCCCAGTGGAGTATTTGATGGTGGAGTCGCCAGGTGCAAGCTACAATCTTCAATGGTTCTGATATCTGATGCACCTTCAGAATCAAAAGCTCTTTTTCATTCTCCCAAGGAAGATATCTTCACTTTCATCCCCAACAATAGCACTAGAAGTCACCTCCTGATTGTAGGGGAGGTAAGCCCAGTACCCATTAGTTTGTATGTCGCAATAAATAAATTTAAGGGGAGTCAAATGGGTGCAGACTCAAGATGATATCGCTTTAACTCAGAAAACTGGACTGGTATGCACAGGCAGATGAGGTCTTGATTCAACTTCATTCGGTAAGTTGGATTAAAGGTGAATAGAAGGAAGACTTGGTGAGGAGAATGTAGAGGTCTGCTATGGACATCGAGTTTTCCAACAACCTAAGGAAGAAAAACTCTAACATAAGATCCTCTTGGATTCAAAGTTTCAGACACTAAAGTATATTTAAGAAACACGGTCATAACAACACAATTATGAAACATACATCATGATGTAACTACAACAACTTGACTGGATCATCCATGCCCAAGCTCTTCATTGTGAGAGGGAAAAATATAACAAAACTAATTGATTAAAAATGGTCACAATACTGCTGAAATCAAACATTCATAACAATAGCATACGACCCTTGATTGGATCCTCCATGCCTGAGTGTTCTAACATAGCTTTTATAGAGAGATGGAAAGAAGATGACTTATATTAAATAGAAAATCTCAAATCCCATTACATAACAGATAACCAAAGCTTTCATCAAAGCTTTATAATGCAGGAGCCTAGCTCAACCATCATCCATAACAAAATATCAAAATGACTACTATATACTCAAAGAAAATCAACAGAGACATTCTTGAGTCTTTACATTCAAGGCATTACATCTCCATTCTCTCTGACAGACTGCATGTGCAATCATCTGTTAGACATGAGCTTCAGTCAGACACGATCGTGTTTCGGAAAGGACCTACAGACGAGTCGACTTGCTGACAACCCCTTTGAGCTTTCCAATTATGGAGGAAACGATGTTCAACCACCACCCCTCCAACTTCATTAATTGTCTTCCCTAGGATCCGGATAGGCCCGAGTCAACTCGGCACCTGGAAACATGGTGGCATCACCCTGCTCTCTGGCCATCTGGATCTGCGTTGGATGCTGATGAGGATCTGGTGCAAACAGCATGAAAGTCGTATGGACGGCAACCAAGTGGGAGGTTGTGGTGGAAAAATGACGACTAAGAATATGCAGGTGTCAACATGTAGGAGTTGAGGCGGAAGAACGAGGATATGTGTTAACAGGTTCGATTTAATATAATAATTGCAATGAGTTCAACAATTGGATTTTGAAAAATCTATGGTTCTCGACCTAGCTCGAATGTTGCCTCTAGTCCTTGTTTCTTTTTCATTGATGGAATGCTGAATATCAATCTCAAACTGCGTCTTTAGGTAAATAAGTGCATCTTTGCTTCTACAAGTATGCGGTTTCATCATTTTGGTCAACTCCCTTATACTGAATTCAAATTTCCATATTAATCTGTGAACGGAACCGAAACCTCGATTTTATTTTTTTTGCCAATTTAGCCGAATTTGGTAACTATGCTTTGGAATTGGACGTAAATTTTTTTGACCATGTGATATACAAGGTTATTACAAAAATTTTCTTTCTCATTGAACTTGTTGAGCTCCTCAAAAATTTCTTCAAAGAAACCCTCCAAATGCTCCTAGATTTTGCAAGAATCCATGGCCTGGACCTGTGGGTCCAAGCTGGGAATGATCATGTCGGGACTCTAGTACATGTTGATAATAGAAGTGTGGGGCCTATGCTTGGCCTTTTTTGCAGTTGCGGATAGTGATAATCGTGACAAAAAGCTCCAGTTTTAAAATAAAATGGACAATTTACCCTATCTTTCTCGGTGACAAAAAAAATGAAGCTATCTTCATACCATGAGCATCTTTCTTTGATATTCATAGCATGAACATTGATCGCATGAACATTTTAACACCATCTCTCTAACATCAAATGATGGGAGCCATAGCCAACAACACAAACACACAAATCACAAATCAAGGGATGCCGAGAGTTACAACAATAAACTAGTTATGAGTTCAACAATTTAAAAATGTTTTTGAAATATAAAAATGTATATTTATAGTTTAAATAAAATGTAACTACAATACAATGAATATAATTTTAATGTTTATATAAATTTTAGATAGCTTTTGTTAATTGACTTTAGCTTAGGTTGTTGGGAGGATTGATTGTTATTCTTGTAGGTGGCATGTTGAACTCATAACGAGTATATTGTTGTAATGGTTTCTATTGCTTATAAGATAATGGTAATCTTATTTCTTTAATATGTTCTTCAATCTTGAAAATTGAGTTTAAATTTAAGAATTTATTCTTTATGTACTATTAAAATAAGTGATTTGACAATATTTACATATGTTTTGTTCTTAGTAATAGGGATTATTTCATGACTAATTGGTGAAGTTTTTGTTTTTACATAGGAGAGGTGCAAGGTTTATATATCTTTCCATCCATGTTAAAGTAAGTGATATTTGTAACATGGTCATTGGGCCCCATGTTACAATGTTGTAATAAAATTGGATTTTTTTATTATTTAAATATGTACCTTTTAGTTTTCAAGATAGAAGTAAGTTCTTTGTGAGTGTTGAAGTCCATGTTTAAGGATTTTATTATAGGACTTTATCTTTCAAAGACGAAATTAGTCCTAACTTTGTATTGCATTATCACAAGGTCTATTTAGTATGGAGAATCTTAATTTGTCCCAAATATATGAAAACTATATGATCAATCTTCTTTAATTTCATTGATGAGCATAACTCTTCCTTCAAAACACATGTGTGTTTTAGAAAATCTCATATACTTGTTCATCCCTTTGATTTGGACAAACTTGATCAAGGATTTCTTTAGAATATATTTAGTCCACTTTAATCATTATTTCACCCAAAGCATGAATATCTTGAGATTATTCTAGAATGTGGATCTACTCTTCATGTAAAACCCTTAGAAGGATCAAAATTTATAAAAACCATCCTTCACATGATATTGACATATCTTGGTAATGGACAGTACTAGACTTATGTTAGTGTGGCTTTCTACTTGGCATTCAAAGGGATTGCCCAATTTGCACCCTTCCTTTTATTGGGCCATTTTGTTTGTGGAAGTTGAAAAGAGGAAGATTGTTGAAGACCTTAAGGGCCACTATTAGAGAGCATTTGATAATAGAAATCCTTAGAAGAGGAATGAATTGAAAAGACAAGGGATTTGGAGTCATCTTGCCAAAGATATGGATGGATTTTATACATGTAATCTCTTCATCTTGTTAATATAAACTCCTTTATTTCCCCCTACCATTTACTCATGTTGATTTAATGTCACTTTAAATGATTTTCTCTCATTAAATTTTTCAAGTAGATATACAAGGGTTTTTACTTTTCTTTATGAGTTAGATCTTGATTTTTTCTACTTGTAGAGTGGGGAAGGTGTTTTTCTTGTCTTGTGTGCATGATTATTGTCCAATTGGACCTCCTCTTCTTGATAATCCATTCAATATTGGAGGATCCTTTAAGGATTTCAAGTTCACAGGTTCCTCTCGTTCCTTTTTCTCAAAAACTTAGTTAGCTTTCTTGCTCAATTATTATATTAAAGTAAAACATATTTTCTTGTTTTTTTTCATCAGCCTTTCAATCAACTACTAGGAATCTAGTAATACACGTCATATGAAAAAACTTTCAACAAATGTGTCACTTGTGATCTATTGAAGCCTAAGTACACATATGGTAGTTCATACTCTTCAAAATCCTCCCACTTCATTCATTTGAGTGTGGACCAAGAATCATAGAAACTATTAGTAATCATACTATTAGAGTTGGATTTGGAGTTTGCAAATTTGTAGATGGAACAAAGTCTCCTTCCATATTTGGTTGAGAGGATCTCTCAAACTACAACCATGTTGAAAGGAAGCATTAATGGATGATAAAATGAGACAAAGTTTTTAGGTCATTGGAGCTTCTCACTTGCTTGCTTCTAGATTGCATTGTAAATTTTACTTCAATGCCTAGTTGCTCCTCAAGAATATCATACCTAAACTTTGAATGAATTTGAGGGGTTTCGTGGGTGTTTAATTTTTTCCATTTCATCTCTTGAACACATGTCCATACTAAGTAACATTTTTTTATTTTTTGTTCTTTTCTAGTTGGATATGTTGCATATATACATATAGAAAGGAAGGTAGTACAACAGATATCACTCACTTGCTTTTATACTATATTGAGACTTTCACTTCAATGCTTGATAGCTCCTCAAGAATATCATACATAAAATTTGAATAAATTTGAGGATGTTGTGGTAAATTCTCTTCTTCCATTTCATATCTTAGCCACATATCTATATTAACTAACATTTTTTTTCTGTTATAAATTGTGAAGGCTTGCTTAGCAGCAGGTGTCCAATGAAATGCATTTTTCTAAAGAAGGTCGGTTAGAGGATTAACAATTTTTCCATAATGGTGTATAAATTTCCTATAATATCCTGTGAGACTGAGGAAACCCCTTAGGTGCTTTAAGGTCATTGGTCACAACCAATATTGCATAGATTGGATCTTTTTTAGGTCCACTTTTATCCCATCTCTACCCAAAATGTTTCCCAAGTATTCCACTTCGCTGGCTCCAAAGGAACATTTGGTATTTTTGAAAAACAATTGGTCGTCCTAGAGAAATTGAAGGAATTTTTCTACATGGAGAAGGTTTATATCCTAAGTGTGGTTGTAAATGAGAATTCCATCAAATAAAACCAGGAAAAACTTCCATAGGTAAGTTTTCAATACTTTATTCATGATACTTTGGAAGGTGGATGGGGCATCACAAAGACTAAAAGGCATGACCAAGAATTCATAATGTCCTTCATGAGTTCTAAAAGAAATATTTGGAATATCGACCTCCTTCATCCAAATATGGTGATGGCTGGAACGAAGGTCTAATTTGGTGAAGACACAGGCACACTGGAATTCATCCAACAGAT
The DNA here is from genome assembly GCA_032191745.1 of Picea mariana. NCBI lineage: Eukaryota > Viridiplantae > Streptophyta > Pinopsida > Pinales > Pinaceae > Picea > Picea mariana. The sequence continues at coordinate 8,310 of JASDQU010031573.1, read as the reverse complement.
CATCAATGACAGGATTGGGAAACTTATCTTTGATGGGAAGCTTATTCATGGCACAAAAATCAGAACACATGCACCAAGTACCTTCTTTCTTTAAGACCATCACCATTAGGGAAGAATATGGGCTGGTACTAGGGCGAATTTCCGCCTCCTACAGTAATTCATGTACCATATTTTCTATTGCATTTTTTTGAGAAAACAGATACATGTAGGGGCGTACATTGGGTGGTTGGTTTCTCAGAAGGAGAGGGATTGTATGATCATGCTCACCCTTGGAGGGAGGTAAGGTGGTGGGAACCTCAAATACCTTGGGGTACTTGTCCAAAATTAGTTACAGACTAGGAGTAACTACCGGCGAGGCCTTATCAGTGACCTGAATGGCATGAAATTGATAAATCACACCATGGTGGCCTTTCTTCAATATTTTTTCCATCCTGTGAGAGCTGATGATTTCAGTGGAACCCGCTTGAAGACCTCGGAGGGTACATGTGTGAGCCTCTTGGGTGAATCTCATATATAATTCTTGATAATCCATTGTGATTGGTCCCAAAGTGTGAATCCATTCCACACCCAAAACAATATCACAACCCCCCATGGAAATCGAGAACATGTGGGTTTTCCGATGATAATCCCCCATTTGGAGTTTGACATTCTCACAGTGGCCCCCACACTTCATCGTACCACCATTAGCGATGAGGATTTGAAAATTAGAAATAGGGAGGGAAAAACAATGGATCTCGTCAGCAACCCTGCGGTGAAAAAAATTATGGGTGCTACCACTATCAATCAACAACACAACTAACCTATGTTTGATGCAGACATTGATATTCAATGTTTATGGGGTCGAAAGACCTAAGAGGGAATGAAGAGATATGACAGGTTCCTCTGGTTCCATAGGGACTTCAACAAAACCTTATGTTTGATCAATTTGGTGATCATCCTCTAGGTTAGGAGTCTCATCTGATGGTAGTCATCATAGGAAGATGAAATTGATGCATCAATCTAGAAGAAATTTTGTTTCCTACATTTATGTCCCTGTGAGTACTTTTCATCACAGTAATAACAAATTCCTTTCTTGTGATGCTCTGCCATTTTTGCTAGAGATACCTTTTGGACCTTCAAGGTTTGTGTTAGAGTTGGGTTAACCATGGGGAGAGGACAGTTTGGGAATGTAGCCTTCAGGGATGGATCTGAAAGGATGGTCTCTGCTTCCAGTGATAATTGTCATTCCTCCAACCAAGTAGTAGGATTATGCATTCTCACATGATTTCAAAGTGCTTCCTTTAAGCCATTGATAAAACATTCAAGGTAAAATGCATCAAATAAGCCCTCAGTTCGGATAATCAACTGTTCAAATTTTACGATGAAATATGTTACTGATCTCATTTGGCGCAGCTTGGTGAGCCTTCCCAAAAAATGTGATTCCCTGTCGAAACGAGCACAAACTGCTTTAGTGAACATGTTCCAAGTGGGTATTCTTGGATAAAATTTCTTATGCAACTACCACCACTACCAAATTTCTTGATCCAATTACAAAACCCCTACATATAATTTGGTCTCATCATCCCAAATATTATGAAGGGAGAAGTATTGTTCCATTTGAGAAACCCTCCCTACTGGGTTGGAACCATCAAATTTATGCATGTCAACTTTGGGAACATTATTCTAAGAATGTGGAGAACCCCAAGGGGAATGGGATGAATGAATATGCTCATAATGGGAATGTTGAGGGTCCTCTACATTGGGCTTTGTATTCTTACCTTTCATGAATTTATGCATGGAATCTTAGATGGCTACTTGGACTTCTTGGTGTAGGGAATCTTGGAATGTTGTGTGTATGGAAGTGTGGAGGGAGACCATGTCCTGTTCCAAGAGGGACATATTAGACTCCCAGTCTTCTTGGGTCCAAGCTCAAGTGGTAGGCATGGTGGTGTCTTAGGTAGTAGACGAGGTGTCAGGATGGAAATCTGGAACACAAAAAGTGACAGGTACCAAGGTGATCAGGACAAAGTGAGTATTTCAATGGGATAGGTGGAAATTAATGGGTACCAATAGGTGTTACAAGGGTGGCCAACAATGTGTGCTTAGCTACCACTTGTAGTTCATTCGTGTATGATTCCACGACCGCAGTTTTATGCGTAGAAAGACATATCTTTGTAGCTTAAATATGAAGGAATATGTCTCTACCCTGAAAAAATTTACCCCACAAGTTTTTCCCGGGAAGAAGATTTGATGCCACTTTCAATATAACATATAGATTATATTATACAGAATAGAAATATTTAGCAAGAAGTAATGGAACAATAAGATTATAGCCAGAACAATACCAGTTTAACACCAAAAAGAACACCTTTATTCAAGATAGCAATATTCACTTGCCTCTTCAAGGGGGAAACCTCCAGCAGAGAAGAGATCTATTAAAATAATCTCCAAGACAAAAATATCCAATACCTCGTACTCTTTTTTATACTAACTTCTACCTTCTAAGGAAACTTCTAGAGGAAGATCTTTCTAGAAGCGGGAGCTTCTATTAGGTCTTCTTACATTGACTTATTCCCCTATATTTAATAGGCCTTATTAACTAATATCAGCCTTTATTACAGAGAAAACATATCCTACTAACTAATGACCCATGAAGAGGGGTTAGGATCGAATACTAACAGAAGTTTTTTAACTGTTCTACGAACTGGATTTTTCGTTGCAATCCGACGATATAAATCTGCTCAAAATCACTATTTTTTTTGTTTAAAATCCATTTATGAATGTAGAAATGGATTCAACATGCTAAAAAACCTCTGGGGCACTTAGATTATACATAAATAATCACTCAAATCTACATATCTAACAATTTCTTGTCGGATTTTGGGAAAGTATCCCTAGAAACAATCATCGGAAAAGAGTCATTTCATAGAACATTTAGACTATGGCCAACAAATATCTCATTAAGCGAATGAACTAATCTCCAATTAAACAAGGGTTAATAATAAATTTGATGAAAGACGAAAACTAGGGCTCCTTCAAATCGATGGACCTGTGGGTTATGGGCCCACATAATGGATTGTAATAATGTCCATATCATTGTAGCAAGGTTCTATATTCCATATGACCATAGGTGGTGGATAAGTGTTAATCCAAACAAGCTCTTAATCGCTTATCAAGATCTATGGTCACGACTTAAATATTCGTTGACAATGGACAGCTCTGGTGCACTTCCAGTCCTAATGGAAAATACGTGATAACTCCTCCCTGGCTCCACTTTTTACTTCTGCCATAAGACCTAATCATGTGACCAGGTGCTCTGCATCTCAGGGATGAGTCTTGGCATGAATCTCTGTGTTATGGGGGCAAGAAATAGATATTATGGTGATGCATGTTGGAGCGTTAGACGACTATGATCATTTTGGGTCTCATCTCTCTGTTAATTCCATTGTTGTTTGTCATGCAAAAGGGTTGGATCTCCGTCAATCCTTTTTAGTGATCGACGGTCAATCATAGTCTTCACTGGAATGCATGCTTTCTCACAAGCTTCAGACCTACACACTTGTCCTCACACAAACTTGTGCATACTCATATGTTCACACACATTTAAACTGATAATTTGACAGGATTTATACATGGAGCATTAAAAACACAAACGATACACAAATTTCATTCATCGATACCAATTATATCTTATGGCCTCTAAGGGACAGATTGCCTCTCGGTCAATCTACACACTCACCCTAGTATTACATTGTGTAGGGCCCTCTCCTAAGCATGAAGGATTACAATTTATAACCACAATTACAATAAGGGGATTGGATCATTAAAGATCCAATATTATCTCCACAATATCGCCAAAAATAACAACAAACTTAACCAAATACAAGGAAGTCTTGTCCTCATGGCCACATCCACCTTCTGGAAGGTCTGAAATCAAATTTGACTTGGGGGGTTGATGCTCCTGCATTAGACTCTCAGGTACAAAATTTTACATGATCTCATGATCATCTCTCCCCTATTGCTACATATTGTCTACTTTCTCTTCATGTATCACTAAGCTTGTCCTTACGCTCAGCAGTGATCTGCAAAGAATCCTCCACTAACACTTCACCAGATCTCCTCCTCTAGCTTGACCTTTTAGTATCATAGAGTTGCGTCCTCTTGAACCTTTCGAGCTTCTTCTGGTCCTTTGGTTGTTGCAAACTACTCACTCGCCTAGAAAATTCTACCCACAATCACAACTGTGGAATTAGACAACAACTTCTGCCCAACCGCAACTAGAATTTGTTTTCCATTCTCCAACATGCAAGAAATTTGTCCCTGCTCTAATACCACTTGATGAAATATGAAATCTGGGCGTCCTTTGAATCTATGGACCTATGGGTTATGGGCCCACATAATGGACTATAATAGTTTCCATATCATTGCAACAAGGTTCTATATTCCATACGACCATAGGCAATGGCTAAGCACTAAGCCAAATGAGTGCTTATCCACTTATCAATATCTACGGTCACAACTTGAATAGTCGTTGACAATGGATGACTCTGGTGCACTTCTAGTCCTAATGGAAAACATGTGATAACTCCTCCATGGCTCCACTTATTACTTCCTCCATAAGACCTAACCATGTGATCAGGTGCTCTACATCTCAAGGGCTGAGTCCTTGTGTGAATCTTTGTGCTATGGGGGGATGAAATATGTATTGTGGCGATGTGTGTCAAAGTGTTGGACAGATATGATCATTTCATTTCTCTCCTTTCTGTTAACTCCATCACCGTTTGTAATTCGAAAGGGATGAATCTCCGTCAATCCTTTTCAGTGATTGACGATCGATTATCTTCTTCACTGGAATGAACGCTTTCTCATAGGATCCATACCTACACACTCATCCTCACAAACGCTTGTGCATACTGATATGTTCCCACACATTTAAACTGACAATTTGACAAGGTTTAAACATGGAGTATTAAACACACAAACGATACACAAATTTCATTCATCGAGCCTAATTACATCTTATGGCCTCTAAGGGACAAATCACCTCTCGACTAATCTACACACTCACCCTGGTATTACATTGTGCAGCGCCCTCTCCTAAGCATGAAGGCTTACAATTTATAACCACAATTACAATAATGGGATCATATCATTGAAGATCTGATCTGATCTCCACAATATCACCAAAAATCACAACAAACTTCACCAAATACGAGGAAGTCTCATCCTCATGGCCACGTCCACCTTCTGGAAGGTCTAAAATCAAATTTGACTTGGGGGGGGGTTGATGTTCCTGCATAAAAAGTTCTCTTAATTCAAATTTGATATTAAATAATATTTATGTGATTTAGTGGATGAGAAATTTTCTACATTAATTTTTTCTCACAAGTAGTAAAGACCTCCTTTTTAGCAAAAGTATATAACTACTAATTTATTTCTAGACAAATATATAATTACAATAATTATGTCGAAGGCATGTATATAGGAACAAATTTTGCCCAAAACCTATCAACCAGGAAAAACCTATCAACCAAACCACCTTGTATTTATATACCTTTGGTTGTCAAGCATTTCATGCTCCAATATCTTTCCAGCTGTCAAACATTTCCATATTTGATCCCATCAATTTATTAATCGTATTTTTCCCACCGCCTCTACGATTTTCATTGCCATCAACCTATTACAAATAGTGGGTAGTGGATTTACTTGATATAACACCATTACATACTGAATAATGAATTGGTGCATTGGTTGTTGCAAATAGAATGAACCATCGATCAGTTGTGGAGGGAGATGATTCCTTGTTCTGATTATTTTCTTTGTAGAACCTCCTCAAGATGTGATGTATCTCTCAAAATATTTATAACTTGGCCAATGTTAGGGTTGTTATTCTATGTAACATAATTGAATATTCCTTCAATCACAACAAAAAAATCCCCTAATATTTCTTAAAACCTGTCATCAGCCAAAATATATCGTCCTAAACCACTAGGTTTATCCTCCACTTCCACCTATCCTCGACCGACTCCTTAATGGGTTCATCCTCCACCTCCACCTATCCTCAACCAACTCTATGACTTGTTCCATATGCATCTTACATGGTAGAAAAACGTCAGTGCCTCCATATTCCAACCTAGGTTCGTTGGAACCAAGAAATACAACCCTCATAACTGAACCATCAGCAATATGCTGACCAGGAGGACACGCTAAGTAGATGTGTCTTGTTGTCTTAGCATGCCCGCACCTGTTCTTCCCTTGTTGGATTTTTATTGCTTGTATCTTGGCTTGTCTTGCCATCGATTGCTTTGCCTGTGGGTACTTATGATTCTAAAAAGATATAAACAACCAGACAACTATAAGTTTAGTGCCTCACCCTACAAATATTGGATACTATTCAGAAGATAAAATTTTAAAAAATATATATGAAAATGATGCGTAATGAGAAAAAATGAACTTGATGAGAAAGAATTTTGTGATCTTTGTCCCTCAGGCAAGGGTTCCAAGGACTCTGATAATCATAGTGAGAAGAATTATAATGAGAATCAAAGCTGAAAAAGGCTAAGTTGTTGTTATGAAATTTCATAACATTTTGACTCCACCAAAATTAAGATTTCTCTCCTCCAAGTGCTATAATGAATGTGGTACAATTGAGAGGGCGGGGGGGGGTGAATTAGTTGTTACTGTGCTTAAACAATTATGCCCATTTTAAACTCATTACCAAACACTCAATGATGATCACAATAATTTAGGGAATTAAGCAATAGAGTATTCAACATCAATCACACACATGAAATACACAGAGATAGATATTCCTAAGGAAACCCATAAAGGGAGAAAACCTCTTCTTGTTGATATGATAAGTAGTCTTTATTTTGTGTACATTTTCATTCTTATGATCTCCAACTCCTTTTGAGGCTACCACCTTTGTTTTACAAGCTGCAACTTGCTAAGAGCACCAACTCTCTGGTTTCTCTAGCACCCACTAGAAGGAAGCACCAACTCTCTGAGTGTTCCAGCACCAACTAGATGGAAGCATCAACTTCTAGTCACACAGGAACCAACCTGTATAATAGAGAACAATAGTTCTCCCTTGCACCACCCTACCACCCTGGTTTTTTTGGCTACAACCATATGGAAGCTACAACTCCCTATGTTCAAGCACCCACTTGAAACTCTAAGGAAAACAGTCCTCGCTATCACCTCCCTGCCACCCTGATCATAAGAACTTCTCTTACTGAAATTATTATAGATATACAGTGTTTATCAATGGCTTACGAGTCTCATAATTATTCTTCTACACTGCTCTTCTCTTCCTGCATTAGTGTCCTCCTTCTCCCTCACTTGCACTTTTTGTTCTTCAACATTTTTTACTATCTGCGCCATGTCCATTCTATGCGCTATGCCTCTTTTGTGCATTTCAGCTGCTGTACACAGCATGCTTCTACCCGCATGAATAACTCTCAATAGAAGAAACCATATTTTATCTTTTCTGCGTATATTTATCCTACCAAGTCCTCTACCAGATCATACACCTAACTCTTTGTTCTCTCTGGCAATCATGTTGAGTCTATTCTTCATCAGTGGTCATTATCCTGAGATATTTTGGATTCTCTGGAATTTACAGTCTTTGACTCTCTTCCATCTTTCAATTGTCTCTATGATGAGTCTTCATTCCACTGGTAGTTACCTCGAGACTCTTCATCTCCTCTGTCGATCACCCTAAAGCTCTTTGAATTCTCTGGCACATATAATCACTCTGTTTCGTCAGTTATCGAGAGTCATTTTGGCTTCTTTGGCTTCTAAGCCCCTTCCTTAACGTGACCATTGGCAGTGACGAAACGCTTATTCAAAAGGCGCTTCCCGATATCGGTCTAGTGAGTGCTAGCTCCATTTCTCGATATGACCTTGGGTGATGATCTCATGTGACCACGCGATTGCAGGCATGTCCAAAGGTGGTGTAGAAAAAACTGTTTTTCGCCCCACAATTTATTTCAAGCCTCCACGTGTCCTTTCTCCAAAACCATGGTTTCGATTGTGGCCCGTCTTCAACTTTTTAAAGTTCCTGAATCTTCAATCCCCACAATGCGATGAGACCGTCAATCTTACAATCTTGACGGTGCTCCTAAGTGGATGGATCAGATTGGATGGTTTATTTTATGGAAACAAATCAATGGTCAGATTTGATCCTTACACTCATCCTTTCATTGTTCAATCTGACGGCTAAGACTTAATCAAACATTGATATGGACAGTTGTCGGAACTTCTCCCTTCAGAACTTTAGGATTTAAACTTTTCAAACTTACACTATCCTTCCATTGTACTATGATCAAC
>JASDQU010031572.1:0-22112 GCA_032191745.1 Picea mariana | reverse complement strand
AGACTTCATTTCATTAATAACAAATGACTGAAATATGCTTACAGACAGAATGGAAATAACTAGCTAGGGCGCTGGTAGCTTATCTCTGAGAAGAGATGTGGCTGCTACTCGCATCCGTGAGAAGATGGTTACAATGAGGCTCTAGAGGCATTTTTACAATAGACGAGAATGCCAATAGTCATATACATCCAAAAACCTAACCCTAGGATATGAAGCGGCAAAAGTCACGTGGGCTCCGTTTGGGTAAGTTAGTACATCAACTTCCCGGGGTCGTAACTTTTGCATACGATCTCCGTTTTAGGTGTGTGATAGCTCGTTGGAAAGGTATCATCGAGGAGATTCATTTTGAGGGCTCAATATGACTTTATCTATAATTGAGAACCTCTATCTCAAAAAACCTTCATTTAGGCCCTCAAAATGGCCCCTGAAGTTAAAACCTGCTAAAAATAGTAAATTGCCAAAATTGCTAGAAAACTGTTTTGAGCCAGTCAAAAAAGGTGGGTGGCCACCAATATCCACCTAGATCAACAAGAGAAGTGATAATGTTGTTCGACACAAAATTGCCTACGTCTCCGGGGCTTTGTCTCAGTGGGAGAGGCTTCTTTATTAATTATTCAACGCTTTCATAGTACATAAAAATTACATCAAATGAATCTCATACTAGTCTCACTGTCTTATGCTTGACCTCAGAAATACAACACAACTGACAACACTGAAAAAGACTGAGTGTAGCTCCCAGAAATGGTTCGCAAGCGTCTCTTTCTCAACAGCTTCCCTGCATAAAAATGGCTTTGCCTTGGCTTTGCTTCAACATAAATCTTCTCTGACAGTCCTCCTATGGCCTCAAACAGGCCTGTTTTTTATAGATCTGAAGTTGGTTATCATTCCCCAACTTCCTCCCAAAATCTGGGCTCAAATCCCCCTTCAAATGGCCCAAAATCCCCCAAAAATCCAATTTTTGGGCATAAAATCAGGCAAAAATCACTTATGTATAGTTAAAAACCCATTTTTAATATAAATACATAGAGAAGCCACCTAATAATACATAGATTACATGGTCATATGCACATAATATGGCCAAGCGCTAGCCCAAAGGGCTAAGCACTGGCCCATACTGGCATTAGCTCCTGAGTTTATGCTCCGTTCCATGGGACCACGGTTTGGAAGAAATTCTCATGCGCCCTTGTAGGGATAGGCACCGGTCCTATGGGAATAGTCCTAGATCCGAGGGATAAGGCCTATCTCAACCCACGCACTCCATGGTTATGTGGTCACATGTGTTGACAAAATCATGGGCTAGGGCTATGCCCCAACCCCTCTTCCGCTCCAATACATTTTATATTTAAAGTTAAATAAATTGATTATGGGTTGTTAATACAAGAACTACCCATTGGTGCATTGGTAAAGGGACCTTTCCCAAGTCATTGCTCCTCCACAGGTCACCAGTTCGAGACTCAGAGAAGTCATAACAACTTTTGCATGTGCTATCGAGCCAACCACAGGGTGCCACATGGAAGCCCATGACTGGGCCACGTGGCACCTCCCCATTCGACGAACCAATGCCACTTGGGAACCGTCAACTGGTCCAATTTCTTGCCACATCTTTTCCCTATCAACAAGCCTACCCAGTCACCGCCTGCCACATGTCCGTTGACGTACCTACCAGTGCTACGTCAACATATCGTACTGTTGACGTCAGCGTTGACTGTTGACTAGTTGACATTTGAATTTTTTGCTTGTTCAGGTTTTCAATTAGAATGTGATAACTTTCACATACGGAGCTCGTTTGAGGAAGTAAATATACTATCGGAATCAACGCAACGATATGGATGCAATGGCACTGGTTTCATTCCATTATGAGAACTTTGATTTTTGAGTCTTTTTTAGCCCTGTCAGGCTCCTAGATCCGATTTTGGATCACACCTCCCCACTAAAGGACCTTTTGGTCCCCAAAAGGTTACTGACTAGTCAATAATCTTGGGATAGGACACCCAGCTTGTCCTCTGTCTTTGAACTTTGTCCTATGCACCTGTCTCATCAAGATCAACTGTAACACAATCATGAAAACTGACAGCATATTGTTAGATATTTGAACCCTGTTACATCTTACTGAAGCCACTATCATCCATGTATACAACATTACTAATGGTAGCATCAAAAAGACGACTGCAAATGAGCTGATATACTTGTAATATTTGCACGACATGAGCTTAATTATTAAGCTCATTTGCAGTTGTCTTTTTGATGCTATCATTAGTAATGTTGTTGAGTTATTAATTACATGTGTTCATTAACCATTTAAGAAGCTGAATGAAAGAGGATGAATTTAATGAGGAAACATAGCAGCCAAAAAACAATATACAGATCTTATAGGATCACACAGTCACTGGTATTTTCACTTTGGATGATAGCTGACATCAGTTACAAAGGATTGATGTTGCCCACACATATCACGTGTGTGCATGGTGTTTTTTAAAATGAAATAATGGGCATGGTAACTGTGGTTTTCTTTGGGGCCGAACGACTATTGAGACAGATCACTGTAGAGAATATATCCACTGCATCCTTATATTTGTTCGATTGTATAATCTTGGGCTTGCACAACATAGTCGATTACAATGTGTCTAAATCTAAGCAATATTGCATTAAATTAAGGGCTCAACCAATGTGTCTAAATCAAAGCAATATTGCATTAAATTAAGGGCTCAACATGATGGTTGAGTTATTTCCATGACTGTGGGTTTGTTGTGTTAAGTGGAAATGTTGCATCATGGTGGTTTGTTGGTTGCGCACTATGTATAACATAAATGGTTTGGGTTTTTCACACTGAGGGATACCCACAAAGTTTTAAGAATATTTGTTGTAGCCCGATCATTTGTTGAGATAGGATGTTGTTGGTACCTCTTCAGTTGGATAGGTGGCCCAGTTTTACAGTCACATTATATTGGGCTTGCATAGTGATGGAGTTACACCTGCAAAATCGATATACCCCGTGCATAGCTTGTGTCTAAATGGTGACTGCGGGTTGTATGTTTAATTGTCAATTCGGGTGTTGCAACTTGGTATTGATTATTTTGGTTATTGCCTACATATGTTTAACGAATATCATTGCATTTAAATGATGGGACCGATTGCGGAAATAGTGACTTCATTGATAATTGAAAACATGACTTTTGAGTATTATTGTGGATTGAAGAAATGCATGGACAATGGTTGATTTTGATGGTTAACAGAGTGGGATGGATACTGTTTGGAAATTGTTATAATATGCAAATAAAGGAACAAAATCCTTTTTACAGATTGTATAGGATGCTTATTGTCTTGTGGTGACACCGTGTTGGATATTTGATTACGAACAAAGAACTAGTTAAACACACATAAATTATTATTCGGTCAAATGATTGATGGTTGATACATCTCCTTTCACAGAGTGTTTTATGGATCACTTAATTAATTTCATGAACATTAATCGTTATTCTTCCCTTCCATTATTTTCACTTTCCACTAATTACAAACCCTGTCACCTCCCATATTCATTTTTTCACTCCCTGTTATGAGATTGATGTCAGTCAAGAGAATTTATGTGTTAAAATAGTTGAAAGTGGCAGTGTCTTGTGTGGATTACAGTGAGGTTTTAGTGGTTTTCTTTATAGTTGATTGTTATGGTCATTGAGCAGTAACCATGTTCTTTTCCCCTCATGATATCATGTTTCGCTCAATAAAAACCCCTCACATCTCCCAGAACCCTTTTCACCCCCTTCTCATTGATGAATAGTAAGACAATTTGTATCGATTGGATTGCATGAGTCTGATACATTTCTAAGCCAAATCTATTTCATATTTTTTAGAGTTGTCATGCATGGTTATTTAAAAGACTACTTGCTAATCGATCACACATGAAGGATGATTTTATTTAGTCAAGGTGGCCATGGAAGAGGAAACAAAGGTAGAGGTAACTGGAACTAAGGCCCAAGAAGGGCCAGGTTCTCCATACATTTTGACGCTGATTCAGAAGAGCTTGGCCAATTGTTTCATTACGGATTATTTAATTGGATTGGGTAGGGAATAGTCCAAAATAGGCCTAAAAGGCCTCGTTTCCAAGCTCCTCAAGCCCCCGGTATCCCTGTACCTCCTCATGTATCATTACAACCCAAGGTTCCTGAAAATTATGGATGACAGGAGATTGTCCACCCGATAGTCTCCCAACATCGTGGCTGGCCCAAATTGTCTTTTCCTGCTCCTCTGCCTATGAACCCCATTGTCCAAGCTTTCCCTGACCACTCATCGATGAAATCCTGCCATGCTAGAAAGAGATTGAAAATTGAGGCCCACCATGCACTTGATAAAGGAAAATCCACTGCTACCCCTTCCTCACCCTCCAATGGCTCTAACAAATCCGTGTTTTCCTGGATGCATTTGAGGACAATTGTTCCCACGTGATCAACAAGATTAGGCCTAAAGGCTCTGGACAACCAAAGGCAAATTGATGAAAATCAAGAGGTGACAACAACAACTAAGGAAGGGTTTCATCATAGACCGATAAATATGGCTTTTGAGTTTTTTTTTATCTGTTGTTTTATGACAGTTGACTTCATGGATATTTGGACAATATGTTTTATTTTGGATATATGATGTTGACACAAGGGGCATACCCAGGGTTCAGATCCAAGAGCGCACCAACAAGCCCTAACTACTGGCCCTTTCGACAACACTTGCGAAGCAGATGCCATCTCACTCTAAGCAGCTATGGGGGGGTTGCACAACATAGATGTCGACAACCAAAGGGAATATCAAGTGGGTCTTAACACAAGAACAATACAACGTTCATATATCACTTATCATCTTAGATCTACTTCTCACAACTATCAATCAACTCTAACTCATTAATGCAATAGCAACATATAGAATGGCAAGAACAGAGCAAAATCATACACATGACACAAGATATATGTGGTTCACCCTTTCTCTAGGGCTATGTCCATAGAACTATGATTTATAATATATTAAGATGAAGCATACAATTCTTTTCTGCACTCTCAACTAGCAGATCTTCTTTCATCTTCTCTCTATCTCTCCCCTTCCTACGCATCTAGGTACAAGACTGATCTCTGCACCCAAATGGATATCTTACAATACTAGAAGGCTCTTTTTCTCAACACTTCTCTCTCACACAACAATAATCACTCATGAAAATACCAAAACTAGAACGATAGTAACAACAACCCAACCTAGGTCCTCTTGACCTTTATTTACACATTACAATAGTTCACCAATAGCCTTAGGCCGAGACCTAAGTGTCAAAACCTTAGATACCAAAACCCTAGGTGTCTAAAACCCTAGGTCAACTTGACCTGCATTTTCAGGGCTTCACTAACCTTTCTTTCCTTCCTTATCACACGGTGCTCCAAATCATCCAATGGTGGCTGTTTTTGCTTGCTGAGTTATCCACAATCCTTCTTCCTTGCTGACCTGTCATCCTTGATCTCCTCATCCAACGACTTTTTTTTCCTTACTTCACTCTGTATTTTTTTCTCTTTGCTCACTTCGACCCAGTAACAGTCACTGTGTCTTTCACACAATTCACATTTTTCCTTTTCTTCCTTGATTTCTGCTTGCTTCCATACCCAAGGGCCAACATATGAGTATTATTTTTGAAATAATTTCAAATTTCATGAGCTAAGATTGCCAAAAGTAAATATGTTGATGGGAGACAGAAGGAGGTATGGTTTTCTTAACTAATGGTTATGTTATGATTTTTATGATTGTTATGAGCTAAAGGGAGTCACAAGGGGTCCCACCTACTAGTTATTATTTATTTATGACCCTTATTATGATTATTACTTCCCCCCCTAACTAAAGTTAGTTGAGTCTTTTAATTAACTTAACTAATGAGTTGGTTCAACTACTTCAACCAATTCTAATTTGTTAAAAGCAAAAGGAAAAGGAGGAATAAGAGAAGGATAGAAGCAGAAGCATGCTAAGGTTTGCTCTTTGATTTTATGTTGAGATAGTTCAATTTTCATTCATTCATATATTCATCATAAGCCTAATTCTCTTTTATGATAGCATGGTCTTATTGTAGACAACAATATTCAGGGCTGAATCAAATCATTCAGACACTTGTTTTTCAGAGGTGTTGATCTATCTTTGATAGTCTGTGTAGACTTGTCTGTTTGTGAATTAGTTTTCATGAATGATAAAGGATATTGTGAAGAGTCGAGTGGGAAACAATTTGTGGCAAGATGATCCAACTTTTAGAGTTCAATTTTTGTTTACTGTTAGAGGTCCTTTTGTATGTTCCATCTGGGATGTCTAAATTTGACTTTGGTCCAAGATTTTTGTATGAGATTTTGTAAAGAAAATGACTCTTTGGTGAATTGGAATGAAATAAAGGATTTCTTTATGTATCATCTATATTGATTATAATCTTGGTGTCTTTACTTCTATTATTACATTTATTTCAGCAAATGTTATATTCAGAAAATTACATAAAAAGTGAATTTCCTGCATTTTTTTCTTGATAAAAGACTAGCCTAAGCACTTGTAATTAATACTTGTGAGTTAGGATGTTATTTTTGTTGGATATAAACATTGGGTGATATTCCCATCTACTTTTATTTATCCAAGTAAAGTTTGAAAATGCTTGAGTGAGTTCATTTCATATATTTTCCTCAACAGGTCGGAGGAGCTAATTGACATGGAAAATACTGGGCATATTACATTAAAAAGAGTGAGCCTCACATTTCCACCAAACCAAAACTCTTTAATGTGCTAGTTATGGGGTGAAACCAATAAGAAATTGTTCATTCCTAGCCCTGACACATAAGCTTGTCGAGCTAGGTGGGGAAGGGCATCATATAAGTATGTTCTCTAGTTAAGTTTTTGAGAATATGGAAGCACCTGCATCCAACCACTTGCGATAATCCCTTAATATTAACTTAAAGTAAACACACATGTCCTTGTACACATATTTATGAATGGTCATTGCTCCAAGTGTCTATTACTCTCTTTTTGTTCCTATTTCTGTTTCTTATACGACTTTCTCAATTGAATCATCCATATCAACCATGTTGGTTAGATTGACTATTATAATTTACTGATCTTCAAACCCTATTTATGAGTCTTATTAAAGGGAGTATGAGACAAAGTTGTTTTGGGAACTGGATTTGTGGGTAAAAACGTAGATTTAGAAGTGATTTATGGGGGTTCAAAGGAAGGAGAGCTCTCAATATCTGAGGTGGGAAATAAACTAGGTTTAGGAAAAAATTGGAAGTATTGAGTTACATTCATTAATAAACTCAATTATCGCATAGCCCCGAGCAATATGATAGTTTCATAACTATTTTTTGATTGATAGGTTCAACTGGAACTGGATATGGGGTGAGTAAAACCTTTCCTGACCATGCCATTAGGGTTGTAGGGTAAATAGATACTAATAACCTCTCTGAATTGTAAGTTCTTCTATTAAAGCATAGTTTGGTTAAAGTATACCCTCTACTTAGTCCATATCTCACTATCTCAACCACTAAATACATAAATATAGAATGGGATGAGTGAGAGGTAGTAGGTAGAGATAGAAGGAGGCATCCCTTGACCAAGCTTACCTTGGTAGAGATATAAGGAACCATCCCTTGACCAAGATTACCTTGGTAGAGATAGAAGGAACCATCACTTGACCAATCTTACCTTGGTAGAGATATTTAGAGTGATGCATACAATCATTATATTAAGGGGTTTAGGCATCCTAGATAGGTGCAAATTTTGTTCTTTTCATTAATAATATTTTGAGATCATTTGATAATATCCATTTGATAACTAGCACATTGTTATCTTTCTTGAAATTTGAAAGTTTTGTTTTTGATATGTTGTGCTTCTCGGTTGATTTATTGTAGTCTAATTTAGAAGATCGGGTATTTTCTATTTCAAATTCTCATTGTCATTGTACATATTTAAAGTACTGCAAGCACAACAAATACAATCTATTGGGGCATTGAGATAGGGAAATACTACTACAACTCTAGATGTAGCTAGACGGTTAACTCCTTATATTTGTTCTTTACCATTGTGTTTGATAGTTTTTTAAGGTATTAGTCTTTTTACTTGAAGAATCGAATCTTCTTCTCAAGATATTTTTGACATATTTATAAAAGGAAACATACCATTTATATTCTTTTTCTTGAAGCATCTATCAATTTAATAGATAACAATCTCCTTCCAAGTTTCAATATTTTTATTTTTCTTGAAATATTTATCAATATAATAAATAACACACTCATTTATATTCTTCTTGTTATATTTACAGGGTTGCATATTATCTCCCTGGAATGGTAAGTGCAACTCTTTCATAGGAATATGGAACACCTATGAGGGATCTACTAAGTGTATCTTATGGTTCAAGGATTGATGTAGATGTGGGTTTGCTTGGACCCCATGGTGTTGGTCCCATTGGTGGGGCTACTGGGGGAAGAGGGATTGAATATATAATGTATGGATAGGGGCAACGTCATATAGGATATGGTGTTATCTTGCCACCTCGACGAGATTATAGCTCTAGCAAAAATCATATTGGTGGTTCTTTTCAATTTCCTTCTGGAAGATTCTATTTTTGTAGCCATTTTCTCATATCCCCCCATTGATGGGATTGTTTGCTTATTCTCTTCTTTAATATCCTCCTTAGTTTTGTCATGGTATTTCCGCAACACTCTTAAAACAGACTATAGATTTCATAGATTTAGAATAAATGTTACTATTTTTCTTATAATTTTCTGGATTATATAATTAAAGAGTAGAATTAGATTGTATTTTCCTAAAGAGAGCAACAATGTCATCTTCAACATGGACTAACATTTTTATGCTAGTCATTTGGTAGAAGACCTAGACATTTAATATGAATACATTTGTCTAATGATACATTCTATCTAATCATATACTTGTAAAACTACACATAACAAATAGAATGTTAGCAACAGTGAGGAAAATGCCTCATATACAAGAAAACTTAAATACAATAGTTAAGCTTGTCAAATTCCAAGAAATACTTGTACCTTCAGAGATGGTGCCAAGGAAGTTGCCTGAAGTGAAACATTCTCTTGATATGCTTTCCTCTCTATCAACTAGAAAATGGTACATCAATAGTACCCTAAATTATCATAGCAAAGAGATATTTGTGCAATATATTTCGGTAAGTTTCTATGCTTTCCTTTTGTGAAAAAGGTCTATATCCTTCATTTCCATCCCATTGGAAAATTCTCAAACTAGTGTCTTAGATTGATGGGGAGGGGAATTTCTCGATTGATTTATCGACATAGGGAAGTGACCCACATGAATTGGAGATGGTCGGTAAAACTAAGGCATTTCAAATGGTGAAGTGAGTTGTACTCTTGAATTGATATATTATTTGTTTCTTTTGAAAATATGTGTTGCATCTTTTGTAGAAGTACAAATGTAGAGTAACAATAGAAACTACTAAAGTCATGTCATCGAATAATAATGACAACTATTGAAGCTATTTCCATGTCGAAGGATGATATTTAACATGTGTCCAAATATCTATATGAAGCCACTGTCATGCTTACGGATGAGATTTAACATATGTCCAAAGATCTGTGCATCTATATATGGGTAGTGAACATTTTATAGTGTTGAAAGGAAGTAGAGTTGTATAATACACTTCCTACATTAATCCACGAGATAAGAATGTGAAGAAACTTAAAACATAACAATTTCAAAGATATGAAATAGAGAACAAACCATTAACAACATGATATTCTGGGGAAAACTTTTTCGAGAGAAAAAACCCACACTTTAAAGCCCACCCAATGTATTATTTAGCAACTAAATGGTTACAATACACAGTCTTTATGATCTCAACAAGAGTGTTCAACAATATCATAGGGATTCTAAAGAAATTTTGGGAAGATAATACTAAGTTAAAACTTACAATTTGTTTTCCTCCAACCCTAACATAGAATAAATAAGCATAAAAAATCATAAACCATTTATGATTTTCCAATTCTACATGCTAAAAATCAAGAACAATTAACAATTAATTGGATAAATGTAGTTACTTAACATTGATTTCCTACTAGTTCTTTTCCTTTATTCCCCTACTACTAGTTAACATTTATTCCCTATTTATCTATGTAAGGTTTTAATTGCAAAGATGCTCGCTTCCTCGATGCCACCTGAATAATCTTCGGGAGTAATATTTTCATTGCAAAGATGCTCACATCCTGGATGCCACCTGAATTTTCCATCAAGTCCAAGGTGTGGAATATCATAGTGTTGTTTGGAAGTGCGAGGACCATAGAGAGACATGGCGCCCTTGATATCATCACAGGTCAACCAACACTTTAATTTTCTAGGAGAAAGACGACTAAACATGATGGAGCAACAAAATGTGGAATGGTCCAAACCTATAAAATTCATGATCTCGTGAAGCGATACACTCTCAAGATCCACTGCGGACTTATCATCCGTCACTTCCATATCCACTGTCCAAACCTCAATGTTGTCCAGGTGAAATCGTCCATCCTTCGGTGGAAACACATGTTCCACTGCGCCGAGAAGATCATCGAAGAGCCATCCGTCTGAGTGGTCTCCAACCATGAACTTGATATTTATATTTGCCGCTTCAAAGTCATCGATCTTTCGTAAATCCAAGTGAATGACAATGGCCCACTTCTGGAAGGCGTAAGCCACTACGGTCTTAATGTCACTCCTGGACAAGATGGAAGACTCGACGAAAATAGAGAAAGAGTAGGTCCGATTTACTGTGATCAACCATATTTTTCTTGATGAACTTATATTCCAGGGGAATATTTATTGTGCTCAACAAAATTTTGTTCCTCATGAAATTATATTCCTCAGGCTCCATCTGTGAAGGCAATGGGCTACCATCACGTGGGAGGACCTGCGGAGGCAATGTGCTACCATCATAAATAGGTATTCTTATTTCTTGTTTGGGGAGGAGCATGTGAATGGAGCCAATTTTAACGTCATTCCTTTGGCACCTGGGAACCCTCAGACTGTCCAACGTGGTTGCGTCTAAAAATCCTGTCACAAAAACATTGATTTTACACTGCTAAAGACTGAGGGTTGCCTCCAGGTGGTTGTCGAACAGAGCTGTGGGTGGCCTGTGGTGTTGGTCGAGATGCGAAAGATATCCTAACTTTGTCAGAACTTTGTCAGAAATATCTTCAAATGCTTTGATACGATGGTGCTCATCCCCCTTCTTGAAGTTTTCCAGTGCATGGAATTTTGTGACAAACCGCTGACGACATGTCTGCTTGTTCCTCTCGGATATGGAGATCTGTAGAGTGTCCAAGGTAGTTCTCCCACATCCGGAGATCTGCAGAGTGTCCAAGGTAGTTCTGTCTAAAAATACAGTCATAGAGAGATTGAAATTTCTTTGGTAAAGACAAAGGGATGCCTCCAGGCGATAATCGAACAGGGTTGTGGGTCGGTGATCGCTGAGATGCTGGAGATATCCGCATGTTGCTAGAAATTTTTTCAACTCCTTGATTTGAGATTGTGTTTCTCCTTTCTTGAAATTCCTCAACTTATTAAATTTTTGAAGCAGACGTGGTTAATAGTTGATAGGGTTTCAACTGGTTCATGGACATGATTCTTTCTTTATTGAACCCATCAACTTTGGAGGCTTCCGTCATGGTTAATAGCTGATTATGTTGGTTCATGATTATATTATCTGAGGATGTCCCTAGGATCATTATCACTGCCACCAAAATAACGAAAACTATCACTCTGCAAACATAAGGTAAGTTGGCCATTAAAATGATGGAAATTGTTGAACAGTGAAATAGCCAAAAGTTGAATTGTTCAACAATGAAATCATAGAAACGCTAGAAACTGTTTAGCAATTAAATCACAGAAACACTTGATTCAAAGCAAATTCTCTGTTCAACAATGAAATCGCCAAAAAAAGTTTGACTTAAAACAAATTCTCCATCCCCGTGCTGTAACTATTTATAACATTTTTTTACGTAAGTTGAGTTTTTTTTAAATGTAATAGTTTTATTGATCCGCATACTCGATCGTTTTAATGTAATTATATTTTAAGGTGTAACTATATTTTAAGGTAGACCAATAATGTTCCATAAATTAAAATATTTAAAGTATAAAAATACTGTATCTAATTAAAATGATTGCATAAACCATAATAAATTTGAATGTGCTATTAATATTTTGATTCATGTGAGAGTCGATTATGATTGAGCATGTCGATTTATTAATATTTTGATTCACGTGAAAATCGATTATGATCGAGTATGTCAAATCGAAGGTACTGAGAAAAAAACACAATAAAGGAGAGCTTTAAATGTCCAACGTTCAAAACAACCAAGCCATCCGAAGATGGATTATGATCAATGCTTGAAAATCTTTCAATAACTTCACGGAAAGGTCAAAGATTAATTTTCAAACAAATTACAATAATATCAAACTAGATATATATATTAGCACAGCCGACTCGCGGCTGGAGAATGCCTAAAGGTATTGGTCACTGAAACGATGCCTAGTTGAAATGACGCCCATGAAATGATGCCTAGTTGAAATGACGCTCAGCTTCCACTGCATCTAGCTACCACTGTCGTAGCTACCACTGCGTCCAGCTACAAATGCTTAATCTCAAGGAACGTGGCAATGCAAAGTTTTATACATATTAACTTTTCTTAATCAGTTAACCTGTGAATCAATGGTTTAGAGAAGTAATTTCTTAATCATATTAAGTAAATGTGAAAAAGTAAACAAAGTGACGGAAGTATTCAGAAATGCAAGGAAGTTATGAGCATTAAATTTCATCCATCGATTAGTACGACTAAGAATATGCCAACATTTTCAATTGTTAGCCATAAGATTATAATTTTAGATTAAAAGGTGATTAATTGTGCCCATTGTCAATAGGTGTATGCCTTTAGGCATAATTATTCTTAGGATGATCTTCACAATATAAGAGGAAAATAAAAAACTAATTTATATGGAACCCAAGCAAAAATTGAAAAATCAAATTTGCTAAAATTATTTTATAAGTAAAATGAAAAATCAATTTATGAAATAATAGATACCATTGAAAATATCTAAACAAATGATTGTGAATAAAAATTAGGAAATTTTTGGATGCACCATCAAAGTGAAATATAAGAACAAAGTTAAGGTTGAGTATAATTATATTGAAGTATTGGTTACTGGATATAAGTATTAGGCACTATAATTATATTGAAGTAATGGTTACTCCATTAATATAAAGTCTACGGATATAAAGTATTTTAAGGTCGAATAATAATGCTTGTTAGACTAACATCATCAACTCTTGTTTATCATTTAGATTAAGTATTGTAGAATTTTTCTAGTATAAATGTAATGATTCTTTTCAATTATGAAAGTTTTAAAATGTTATGTTCGTTTTACATATTATGATTCATTTTGAACATAAAACTTATCCAACTATGATCAATAATACCCTACTAGCACATAATAATGACAAGGGAATCCAATTCCATTTCTTTGGTCCCCTAAATTTAGTTATTCATTGTAGAGCATAAAGGATGTAGATAAATCTAGTTGAAAAGGATGAAATCACATTCTACATATTCCATCAAAATTCCAAAATGTGATTTTAATTATGAAAGTGGTCCATATGTTTTTCAAACTTTAAATGCATACCTCAAATTACCCTCGTGTCATCTTTTTGGATTTTAAATGTTAAATAAACATTTCACTAACATTCCACTCACCATATTTTGAATGGGTAAAGCTAGCTCGAGATATGAATTTGAAGAGAACCATAGCCCCATTCCTTCCTTTGCCTATTTTCCATTTTTAAACTCTTGCAAATATATATAGTGTAGATAAGACTTCTCCATTTCATGTTTTTTGTTTGGGGAGGAGCTTCATAGGAAATTTATGTACATATAGTGGTGCAAAAAATTCCCTCCAAGCTTTTAAAAATAATATTTATGTACGCACAATGGTGCAAACAATTCCCTCTAAGTTTTTAATAAATAGCATTTATGTACGGACATTCCCTCAAATATAACTGAATTACTTTTTCTAGACCACCAACAATTGGTTAAAGCCTTCCAGAATTTGTCTAACCAAAGCATGAGAATAAAACATACCATCCTAGAAGCAATGGGATCCAGATCTAGATAATCTTCAGTGGTAAGGTTTTCATTGCAAATTGGCTCGCATCCTGGATGCCACCCAAATTTTCCATCAGGGCCAAGGTGTGGAATATCATAATGTTGTTCAGAAGTGTGAGGGCCATAGATAGCCATGGCACCCTCGATATCATCATAGGTCAATTAATGATTTACTTTTTTGGGATCAAGATGGCTAAACATGATGGAGCAATGGACTGTGTAATGGTCTAAACCTATAAACTGCACAATATCATGAAGCACTACACTCTCAAGATCCATTGTGGACTTATCATCTATTACTACCATGCCCACCTTCCAAACCTTGACGCTATCCAGGTGAAATTGTCCGTCCTTCGACAAAAAGGAACATGTCATTGTGCCGAGAAGGCCGTCGAAGGGCCATCCGTTTGAGTGTTATCCTGCCACGAACTTGATACTTATATTTTTGGCTTCAAATTCATAGATCTCCCGGAAATCCAACTGAATGACAATGACCCACTTCTGGAAGGCGGAAGCCATTGCAGTCTTAATGTCCCTCCAAGACAGGATGGACGACTCGATGAAACTAGAGAAAGAGTAGGTTAGATTTACTATGCTTAGCCATATTTTTTACTTATGAACTTATATTCCAGAGGCTCGAGCTACGAAGGAAATAGGCTACCATCATCTATTTCCTATTTGGGGAGGAGCTACGGAGTAAATGGGCTCCCATCGTAACTAGGTATTCGTGTTTCTTGTTTGGGTAGGAGCATGTGAGTCGAGCCAATTTTAATGTCATTCCTTTCATGCCTAGGAACCCACAGACTATCCAAGGTGGTTGTGTCTAAAAATTATTAGGATATTTAGGCACTTAGGAGTTAGTTAAGATCTACTTGGTCTAATGTGTCTTTAGGTAAAAGTGTGTTTCTTAGTGTGTTTCTTTAGTATGCATTGGTATGCATTTGTAGTTAGGAAATCCGACGATCGCGATATGTTCTCGACAAAGAGTGATCCAACGGTTCATATTCTCCTTGATATTAACGACCATTGATTAGTGGCTTAGCAACCAATTGGTCCATGATCTCTATTTACATAACATGGAGGGTCATTTTCCAAGAAAGTAGGAAGCCATCCAAATGAAACACAATGAAACACACTTATCATCTATTACTACCATGTCCACCTTCCAAACCTCAACGCTTCTTACATGGCATCCAACTAAAACACATTGTTCCATATACACCACAACAAAATGGTTTTGTTGAGAGAAAGAACCACACATTAAAATAAATGGCTAATTGTATGATCCAATCTAAGGGATTAAATCCAAAGTATTGGGTGGAAGCCATCAACTATGGAAATTACATAGTAAATCACACTCTCGCAAAGGCTCTTAAAAGTATAACACCAGAAGGATATTGGACTAAAATTAAACCAGATGTAAGTCACTTCTGTGTATTTGGAAGTATAGCATGGGCTCACATTCCCGATGAGAAAAGAAAAGAATTGCAACCTAAAAGTGAGAAGTGTATATTTGTTGGTTATTCTGAAGATTTCAAAGGTTAAAGACTTCTTCAAGCACATTGTAATGAAATTTTTTTTAGAAGAGATGTTAAATTTGATGAAAATATCTTGGCCTATGAGCCTAATTCGACAATTGTGCCTTCTTTTGTTCCTATTCCAGTTTCTTCTTTAGATGATGACAATGAGGATGAAAATCCACCTCCACTTGCTAACCTTCCTCTAGATGAGTCCTTTGAACCTGAACCAACACCATATCCTCCACTTCCTATATGGGTCTGTTCAACATGAGAAGCAGTTGGTGATCTTGTCGGTGATCCTTTAGATCAACATCAGACACATTCACAGTTCTAGGGAGCCTCTTCTCTTTTGGCTCAAGTTTTAGAGACTCATGATCCAGAGACATTTGCAGAAGCTTCAGGTCATCTAGATTGGGATACATCAATGAATGAAGAGTATCGTTCTTTAATGGAAAACGATACTTGGGATCTTGTACCTCTTACAAAAGGAAGAAAACTTGTTAGATGTAAATGGGTCTACAAAAATAAGTATGCATTAGATAGAAGTGTTGAAAGACACAAGGTTCAGTTACTTTCCAAAGGATTTTCCCAAGTTGAAGGAATTGACTATAATGAGACCTTTTCTCTTGTATACAAAATGAATTCCATCTTCCTTGCTCTTTCCCTTGCTACCTCACATCAATGGGAGGTCCATCAGATGTATGTTAAATCTTCCTTCTTGCACAAAGATTTGCAAGAATAAATCTACATGGAAAAACATTATGCCCATGTCCAGAATGAATCTAGCCTTGTTTGTCACCTTAAGAAATCTCTTTATCGTCTTAAGAAAGCTCCATGAGCTTGGTATGCCAAAATGGACAATTTTCTTATTGATACCAGATTCACTAGATGCCATTCTGATCTTAATGTCTATACCAAGAAAGTAGGAAGCCATCTCATCATCCTTGTCCTTTATGTTGATGACCTTATCCTTACTGGTAGTGACTAAAAACTTTTAAACCATGTGAAAACCAACCTTAAGAAGAAATTTGAAATGATAGAATTATGATTTTTTCACTATTTCCTTGGTCTCCAAGTTTTACAAACCAGTGAAGGAATTTTTCTTTCCCAGTCTAAGTATGCTTGTAACCTTCTTCGTCGCTTTCACATGGATGTTTGTAAACCAACCCCTTCTTCCTTCCAGTCTGGAGTCGAGCTTACTGCCACCTATAATTCTCCCGAAGTTGATGCCACCCTGTACCGTTAGTTAGTTGGTAGCCTCTTATACTTGACTCATACATGTCCTGATCTTTCCTTTGTTGTTGGTCTTGTTTCTTGGTATATGCAAACACCCCATGAAATCCATTGGAAAGTAAATAAAAGGATACTTCTCTATGTCCGTGGTACAGTTCAGTTTGAGATAAATTACAGTTCAGGGGGGAATCCTTTATTGGTTGGTTTCACTGGTTCAGATTGGGCTGATGACTCTGATGATCTAAAGTCTATTGCAGGTTATGTTTTTAGTCTTGGTTCAGGACTTGTCACTTGGGCCTATAAGAAACAACAATCTATTGCACTTTATTCAGTAGAAGCAGAGTACCGATCAATGGTAAATGCAAGTCAGGAAGCCTTGTGGCTTCAATAGATCCTTTCAGAGTTTGTATTCCAGCAACAACATCCGACCAACCTTTGGTGTGACAATTAGAGTTCCATCAAGATCGCCAAATACCCAATTCAACATCATGAACACATCGAGCTACACATTCAATTCATCAGAAATATCATTCATGATCAAGTTAATGAAGTAATATTTTTCCCTACAAAAGATCAAGTTGCAGAAATTTTCATAAAGTCTCTTACTCAAGCGAAGTTTTCAAAACTTCGATCTATGTTACGAGTTTAGGAAGTTGTCATCAAGGGGGGATAGGATCTAATGCCTCCTTCCTTCTACTATTGTGTCAATATTGTGAATCATTCAATCCTATCCCAAGTTGTTCTTAAGGGGGGATGTTAAGATATTTAGACACGTAAGAGTTAATTAAGATCTACTTGGTCTAATGTGTCATTAGGTAAAAGTCTGTTTCTTTAGTACGCATTAGTATGCATTTGTAGTTAGGAAATCCGACAGTCACGATATATTCCTGACATAGAGTGATCCGATGGTTCATATTCTCCTCGATATTAATGACCATTGATCCATGGATTAACACCTGATTGGTTCATGATCTCTATTTAAAGAGCATGGAGGGTCATTTTTCGATGATCGATTGTGAGAATCTCTCTTATAAAATCTCTTTGTAATCTTTTTCTTTTGCATTAATAAACTGCTCCAAGTGGTCGCATTGGATGGGGCCGTGGATGTTTCCCCATAAGGGTTTTACCACTTCAAAACATTAGTGTGTTGATCTTTGGTCTGTTTTTCTGAGTGGTTACTGAAGGTGTTCTTCCTCTATTGGAATACCTGTGTTTTCAAACAAAAATACTATCACATAAACATTGAGTTTACGCTGGTAAGTACAAAGGGATGCCTCTAGGCGATCATCCAACATAGCTACGGGAGGCTTGTGGTGTTGGTTGAGACGCAGAAGACATCCTAACTTTGTCAGAAATCTCTTCAAATGATTGATACGACTATTCTCATCACCCTTCTTAAAGTTTTCAGTGCATGGAATTTTGTGACAAGTTGTTGATCGCATGTCTTCTTGTTCCTCCCGCATCTGGAGATTTGCAGAGTGTCTAAGGTAGTTTTGTTTAAAAATCCAGTCATAGAAAGATTGAAATTTATCTGGTAAAGATGGAGGGCTACCTCTAGGCGATCGTCGAACAAGGTGGTGGGTCAGTGTTGGCTAAGAGGAAAGAGATATCTGGATGTTGCTAGAAATTTTTTCAACTCCTTGAGTAGATAGGTGTATCTCCTTTCTTAAAATTCCCCAGTTTATCAAATTTTGAAGCCTCCCTGGTTAATAGCTGACTGGGTTTTAGTTGGTCCATGGATATGACTCTTTCTTTCTTGAACACATCAACTTTGGAGTCTATTATGGTTAATAGTTGATTTTGTTGGTTCATGATTCTGTTATCTGAAGATATCCCCAGGATCATCAATACTGCCACCCCAATAATGAAAACTATCACTCTACAACTTCATAAGGTAAGTTGGCCATTAAAATGGTGGAAACTATTGAGCAGTGAAATAGCCAAAAGCTAAACTATTCAACAATGAAATTGCCCAAACAGTGGAAACTATTCAACAATGAAATCACCAAAAATGCTTGATTCAAAACAAATTCTCCAACCTCGTTCCATCGCTATTTATAACTTTTTTTAAGGCCATATAAAGTATTAGGCCATATATAAGTATTAGGCCATATAATTATATTGAAGTAATGGTTACTCGATGTAAATTATTTTAAGGTAGACTAATAATGTTCTATAAATTAAAATATTTGAAGTATAAAAAGAATTTGTCGAATTAAAATGATTTCACAAACCATAATAAATTTGAATGTGCTATTAATATTTTGGTTAATGTGTCAATGACACTTTGACTATGTCAAATCAAAGGTACTATGCAAAAACATAATAAAGGAGATCTTTAAATGTCCAACGATCAAAACAGCCAAGTCATCAGAAGATGGATTATTATCGATGCTTGAAAATCTTTCAATAACTATAAGGGAAGGTCAAAGATTAATATTCAAATAACTTCCTATAGTATCAAAGTAGAAAGATATATTAGTCTTGGAATGATCTATGACAATAGAAGAGTAAAATAAGAAATTGATTTATATGGAACCTAGAACAAAAATTAAAACCAATATTTAGATAATCTATGATAACATTGGAGAAAAATCAAATATAGATTTGCTAAAAGTCTTATATAATATCAAAGTAAAATGAAAAATCAATTTATGAAATAATACACAAGGCCATTGAAAATATTGAAACAAATGATTGCGACTAGAAATTAGGAAATTCTTTAATGCACCATCAAAGTGAAATTTAAGAACAAAATTAAGGTTGAGTATAATTATATTGAAGTAATGGTTAATCAATATAAGTATTAGGCAGTATAATTATATTGAAGTAATGGTTACTCGATTAATAAAAAGTCTACGGATATAAAGTATCTCAAGGTATACTAATAATGCTTGGTATACTAATGTCATCAACTCTTCTTTATCTTTCACATTAAATAATGTAGAAGTTTTATAATACCAATGTTATGGTTCCTTTTGATTATGAAAGTGTTAAAATGTTATGTTCGTTTTGCATATTATGGTCCATTTTAAGCATCAAAATTATCCAATTATGATCAATAATGCCATACTACCACACAATAATGACAAGGGAATCTAGTTCCATTTCTTTGGTTCCTTGAATTCAGTTATGCATTGTAGAGTTGATAGGGTTTTTGGTTGGTTCATGGACATGACTCTTTCTTCATTGAACCCATCAACTTTGGAGGCAACCGTGGTTAATAACTGATTCTATTATCTGAGGATGCTCCCAGGATCATTAACACCGACACCACAATAAAAAAATCTATCACTTTGCAAAGATAAGGTAAGTTGGCCATTAAAATGATGGAAACTGTTGAACAATGAAATAGTCAAAATCTGAACTGTTCAACAATGAAATCACATAAATGTTAAATATTGTTCAACAAGGAAATCACATAAACGTTGGATTCAAAATAAATTCTCTCTTTAGCAATGAAATCGCCAAAAATGCTTGATTCAAAACAAATTCTCTAACCCTGTGGTGTAGCTATTTATAACTTTTTTTTACGTAAGTTAAGTTAAGTTTTTTTAATGTAATTGTTTTATTGATCTGCATATGGTTACTCGATTGTTTTAATGTCTTTATATTTTAAGGTAGACCAATCATTATCCATAAATTAAAATATTTTAAGTATAAAAAGACTTTGTCCAATTAAAATGATTGTGGAAACCATAATAAATTTGAATGTGCTATTAATCTTTTGATTCATGTTCAAGAATCGAAGATCATTGACTATGTCAAATCGAATATACTGAGAAAAAACACAATAAAGGAGAGCTTTAATTATCCAATGCTCAAAATGACCAAGCCATCTAAAGATGGATTGTGATCGATGCTTGAAAATCTTTCAATAACTTCACGGTAAGGTCAAAGATTAATGTTCAAATAACTTACAATAGTATCAAAGTAGAAAGATATATTATTCTTGGGATGATTTTGATAATATAAGAGGAAAGTAAGAAACTGATTTATATGGAACCTGGGTAAAAATTAAAACCAATATTTAGATAATCTACAATAACATTGGAGAAAAATCAAATACAGATTTTCCAAAAGTTTTTGATAAGTCAAATGAAAAATAAATTTATGAAATAATAGAGACCATTGAAAATATCGAAACAAATGATTGCGACAAAAAATTAGGAAATTCTCGGATGCACCATCATGTTGGTTGTGGAGCCTGATTATCTTCCTGATTTAGAGGTCCTTACTTTCAACCGTGTTTATATCCCATGAAGTATTTACACCCCAGAAGTATGTACACTCTTCCACATGGGGGAGTGCAGAGGGGGGGTATCCCCTCTGCGGGGTTCGGGGGGGCTATCCCCTTAGTTGGGGGGTCTGGGGGCAAGCAGGCCCCCAGCAGGGGTTTGGGGGCGAAGCCCCCGAAGGAAAAATTGCCTTGTAAATGTATATTGTAATTTCATTGTAAATCTAGACCGTTCATTATAAGGTCACAGATCTAACGGTAGAGATTATGTTAGGGTTTTCTTCCCTAGAAGGCAACCCTCTTTTATGAGGGAAATGTATTGTGGCTATGGTGGATCGCGAATATTGTATTTCNGTAGGTTATATCCCTTCATTTGCTGGATAATAATAAAGGAAGGACCTGGCAATTTCTCTGGTGGACATAGCCCACACTGGGTGAACCACGTAAATATGTGTCTCTCTTATATTGTGTATCTTCCGTGTTTAGTTTTCCGCATTTGTTTTATTTTATTGCTCTGCGGTCCTGTTTTTCTAACAACTAGTATCAGAGCGAAAGGTAACTCGCAGGAAAAGAGGGTTCTTGGTTTGAGTGGGAGCAATGTTGGAAGATGGAAAGTTTAGGGTCGAGAAATTTTAACGGACAAAACTACCAGTTATGGAAGATGCAGATGGAAGATTATTTATATCAGAAGGATCTATTCCTACCATTGGGTGGAGTAGCAAAGAAGCCGATGGCCATGAAAGACGAAGAATGGGAGATTCTTGACAGAAAGACTCTAAGAACGATACGTCTAAGCCTGGCAGCATCGGTGGATTTCAATATTTCCAAAGAAAAGACAACGAAGGGTTTGACGGATGCATTGGCCAAATTGTATGAAAAACCCTCGGTGTCCAATAAGGTATTTCTAATGAAGAGATTATTTAATATGAAGATGTCGGAAGGTGGGTTTGTTGCAGATCATTT